>JACEEZ010002635.1:18526-40387 GCA_016584305.1 Chionoecetes opilio | reverse complement strand
TTCATTTATTTTCTGTATCATATTTCTAAGCAATTTAAGGATATGTATCATCCCATCAGCCTAAAGTAGAACATTTTATTAAATTTATTTTTTATTAAATGCTCATGAGGCTGTATCCTATTACTGCCTTTTTTTTTTTTGCAGTCCTTGTGATGATTATAATAAAAAAAAGTGAATTATGCTACTTCATGTGTAATGTAATATATTGTGTAAAACAAAGTATGAATTATTTGTACATTAAAATCAACATGGCAATTTTAATTTGCATGTGGAGTAGCTATGTAGCATATATTTCAGCATTTTTATAACAAGTATGGAAATATATGAAATGGTGATTTTTTGGGATTTTCCCCCGAATATTTAGGGATTTTGAGACCAGACTGTCTGGCAACACTGGTCGCGGTGTCTCACTAGGATAAGGTTATTAAATGCACCAAGTTACAGCGTTTCTCCTTCCACCTGATTGGAACTGCATATAGGGATGGCCTAGTGGGACCCGGTATACTCTGGTGGCAGCGATGGGATAGTGGGACCCGGTATAGTCCCTAATAAAGCACACAATCATGCTGCAGCAGACTGTAGACACTCTTCGCGCTGCCAGGCGTAAGATGTTGTCTTAAATGTAATTATGATTATCAAGGATTTCATAATATTTAGTAATTTCTTCATTATAAAATATCTATAATAATATAAGCGAAAGTGTGTCTGTCTGTCTGTCTGTCTGTGTGTGTGTGTGTGTGTGGGTGTGTGGTATAGGTTCCGGCCCCCGTGGCGCAAACACCTCATATGGCACATTTTTGGAATCAGGTTGACCAGGGGAAGGTCATAAGCCCACTTATGAGATGATCCGATCACTTCTTTTTTTCTTTTTTTTAGCAGCCTATTAGCGAGAATTGTGAAAACAAAAGTGGGTTGCGAGAATTGAGGAAGCCTTGATGTAGGGTGATGGGTAATGGGTGAGTGAATGGTGGGTGTGGGGAATGGTGGGTGATGGGGAGTGAATGGGTTGGGGGTGATGGGTGATGGGTGAGGGAATAGGTGGGGGGTGATGGGTAATGGGAGTTAGTGAATGGGTGTGTGGTGATGGGTAATGGGTGAGTGAATGGGTGGGGGGTGATGGGTAATGGGTGAGTGAATGGTGTGTGGTGATGGGTAATGGGTGGGGTGATGGGTGGGGGTGAGTAATGGGGATGTGATGGTTGATGGGTAACGGGTGAGTGAATGGGTGGGGGGTGTATGGGTATAATGGGTGTTGTGAGTGAATGGGTATGTGTGGTGATGGGTAATGGGTGGGGGGTGAGTAATATGGGTTGATTGTAATGGTGGGGGTGGTGATGGGAATGGGTGAGTGAATGGGTTGTGGTGATGGGTAATGGGTGAGTGAATGGGTGGGGAATGGTGAGTGATGGGGGGGTGATGGATGGGTGAGTGAATGGGTGGGGGTGATGGGTGAGGAATGGGTGGGGGTGATGGGTAATGGGTGAGTGAATGGGTGGGGTGGTGAGGGGGTGGGTATGGGTTGGTAGTGAATGGGGTGGGGGATGGTATGGGTGAGTGTATGGGTGTGTGGTGATGGGTAATGGGTGAAGCGAATGGCGTGGGGGGTGATGGGTAGTGGTGAGTGACTTGGGTGTGGTGATGGGGGGGTTAATGGGTTGAGTGAATGGGTGGGGTGTGGTATTGGTAGATGGCGTGTAGTGAATGGGTTTTGGTGCATGGGTAATGGGTGGGGTGATGGGAAAGGGTGAGTGAATGGGGGGGGTGAGGGTAATGGGTGAGTGAATGGGGGGGGGGGTGTGGGAAAGGGGTATAAAATGGGGGGGGGGAATACATACATTTCTAAATTCATGATTCGGGAAAAGTTAGAAGGGGGCTATCTGGAGAGCCCCATGTTTGGGGGGGCCAAAGGGCCCCACCAAACACAGGTGGTGGGCAAAGGCCCCCAAATAGCCCCCCGCAGGAGCTAGCCAAAAAGCCCCGCCTGGAGGGCGGCTTTGGGGCTATTATCTTTAAAAATCGTAAGGGATATTTTTTGATATTTTTTTGTCATTGGTACTTTTTACGTTTTGAGCGTTGGTAGGGTCGTTTTGTTTTCCCACTGGGAAGACTGCACCCCAGCTGCCCTCCCCCTCACCTCCGCTGCAAGTGGGGCAGGGGGCACCGGGGGGAAGCAAAGCCTCATTAATTAATGGTCACTCAAAAAATCCACCCTGCGCACCACAGCGAGGGCCGCCATCTCAGCCTTCTGAATAACTAAAAGGCCAACCACCTGGGGGCCTCGGAAGACAAAAGCTAAAGACCTACAAGTAAAAAAAATGAAGAAAAAAAAATATAGGTGGAGTTAAAAGCTTTTTCGTCTCATCAAGTCCCCTCTAAGACTTTCAAAGAGAGTTCGACGCGTACGTCTAGCTCTGAGACGGAACTGAGACCTGACCCCTTTGTTCGGAAAAAAAAAAAAAAAAAAAAAAAACGTTAGCCGTGGAAGATCAGTACAGGCTGGGGAAATGGGGGGAACAATTTTTCCATAATTCTTAAAGAACCGTTTTAAACGAGAAAATATACTTTACCTCCTACCCCCAAAAATATTATGGGGGAAAAAAAATCTAGATTTCAACAGCTTCCTGGGGTAAAGCAGATTTAACCCTTTTATAAATGCCCAAATTTAAATTTTTTTTTTGGGGCTATTCCCCAAAAAATTTGCAAAAATAAAGGGAAAAAATTGCTACATGCGAAAAAACTCTTGCGAATAGAAATGTACATTTTTAAAAAGGGGAATCGATTCCTGTTTAAACGCTCCATAAAAGACATAAAAAAAATTTTTAAAGGAAAAAAAAGATGGTTTTGGGTGCATCAAAAAGCGTGTCTTTTGAACGGCACAAGGGTGCGCAAAAAAAATCAACAGGGGTTTCACCATGGGTAAATCATTCTCACTATTTTTTGATTTTTATGGGAAAGTATATGAAACAGTAGAAAATAAATTAGTAAGGCATTCGAAAAGGGTCCCAAAAACGGTAGACTTTTTATCTTAAATAAGGTAAGGGCTCTGGAATAGAGGGGAAAAGTCTTTTTTTGGATTAGATTTTGTAAGTAAAAGCAAAATTGTTATAAATCTGAATGGGGCGGGTAACGATGGGTTCCAAAAGATCTGTTTTGGGTCCATTATATTTTTGATTTACATCAACGACTGGATGTGGGATTAGTATGACATCACAATTTGGGGGAGATACTAAGGAGTAGGATTATTAATCACAGTCTGAGTAAATTTTGAAAAGGAGACTTAATAATTAAATGAGTGGCAGATAGAGGCGATGGAATTTAATATTGATAAGTGTAGCGAATGAATGTTGGTAGGAAAAATCATGGCATGGGCCTTACGCAATGTATCGCTAAAAAGATCAGAGGGTGAGAAAGATCGGGAGTGGGGGTAAGTCAGACCTCCGTCCTAAATAAATGTATTGAGGATAGAGATCGAGCCAACAGGGGGTTAGGATTTATTTCCAGGGTTGTTAAAAGTTAAATGCTGAGGTTATTCTAAAGCTTTACTTTGGGTCTAGTCAAAAACCCCACCCAGACTATGCGGTTCAGTTTTGTCTCCGTATTTCAGGATGGATAAAGCCTTTTTAAACGGCAGGAAGGATGACCAAAAATTTTTCTGGGGGGCGTAACTTTCTTATGAGAAAGGGTTTAAACTATTCATTTACACCCAAAAGGAGGCTCGGTTGGTGGCTGCGGGCCGCGTATAGCGTCCCTGCATTCGGAGCGGTTTGAGCCCCCCCCAGTTCGTCCCTGGCGTGGTGGCGCTTTGTAATTAATAACCTTTTAGTTCGACTTGCAAAATGTCTAGAAGGATCAAAGTATCTTATCTTTTCTTTAAATTTACCTCACCGAGAAGCGTGAGTAAAAGGGCGATCATACAAGTTTTTTTAAAGGGGGTAAGGGAATACAAAAGGCGATGTAGGAAAAGTTCTTCGGTTAGTAACAGGGTAACAAGAATAACAGATTCAAGCTGGAAAAACGTAAATTTAAAAAGGAAAAAGGAGAAACTGTTTCACAAATTTGGGGGGAATATGGGGAAAGGGCTCTCGTCCCGTGGTCAAAGGGGGTCTATTGGGGTCTTTAAAAGGAGTTTGGATACATTTATGGATGGGGAAAAAGGGGAGGTTAGGGAGAGTTAAGTAACAGGAACTACCTCTGTAGGTCCACGGCCCCTTTTACAACTTTTTTCTTTTGTACAAATGTTCAGTTTAGTGACCTTTTGTTTTTGGGAAAAAAAACTTTTTGTTGTTGTTTTGTTGGAGTGAAGAAGGGATCAAGGGGGAGTAGACGAGGATAATTGGAGGGGGGGGGGGAGAAGGAGGAGAGGAAAAGGGGGGGGGGGAAGTTTTGGGGGGGCAGAAGTGGGAAGGGGGATGTGCTACGAAGACTTAAGGGTTTTGAAAGAAGTAATAAACAATATCAATTTTTGGAGATAAAAAATAATAGGCCCCGGGGTTTGTATCACGTTGTGGGAAGGTTTTCACATTTGATTAAAAGAGCATATTGCAATACATAAAAGCCATTGTTTTGTAAAAAGTAAAAAAAATAATATCATGCATGTTAGATAAAAATAATAGGCCCCTGGTTAGTATCACAATTTGTGAGGTTATATCTCTACTTAAAGAGCCTATTGCACATATATAACAGCAAGTTTTAGCCATAATTATGATAAAATAACAAACCCTACTTCTTCTCCCAAAGTAAATATCATAAAAGACTTTTTGGGGGCTCACCCTTTTAGGGCGAAATATGAAAAAAATCTAAATTTAGATTTAGCGGGGTTTTAAAAGGGACTACATGATGTAACAACATATAGAATGCGAATTAAATCGCCCGCGAACTTCTACGCCGCCAGGCTTTTTAAAGGGAGAAGGGAAGTAAACCGTTTTTTAAAAGGGGGCGCGCGAGTATGGGCCATGTGCTTTTGTTATAAAGCTCGTTTTTCCCTTTTTTTCTTTCCCTGTTTTGGAGTTGTATTGTGAGTGAAAATTTTAGAGCACTGGCAGCAATAGCCTGCGGCTCCTGCCCTGCTCCCACCCCAAAGTACCAAGGGATTTTTTCGTGCGTTTTCCCCTGGTTCAACGTTGGCCTGTCAATAGCTATAAAAGCTATTATTTCTTTTTTGTTACAAAAACTCTGAAGTTTTTTTTTTCCAAGTCAATCATTCGACTCGAACCTTTTTTTCCTGGGTCTGATGAAAGTGACTATCGATGGTTCTGCTGATTGAACAAAGTTGGCTGCGGTTTGGGGGGTCTGGATTTTGCTTTGCATTGCCAGGGCTTCATGCAGGGAGGGGGTTGTGACACTGTTATGCTTGGCTGCCAAAGGAAAATAAAGGTTTTTAAAGTTTTGCAAGCAAAATATCTGTACTTCAAGCTTTCACATCGGGATCTTCGGGAATGTACCACAGACGTTTTCAATAGCTTCAGGCCTTCACGGCCCATTTTTACGCCGGGGAACACGAAGATCGTCGGTGTAATTCACTCCTTTATCACTTTTTCTGTGCAAAAAAGGGGCCGATCAAATCTGGACAATTGCCGCCTTGTGAAACTCCTTGATGCGATACGTTTGGGGCCAAATTTTCAGGGGGGCTATTGGCGACGCAGCCTTGAAACCCCCAACGTCCAGCACCACAAGGACAGGTGGGAACTCGATGAGGGGTTCGCTAAAAAATCCGATGGATGGCGGGTTCCCAGCTCCAAAAATGTCGTTTTTGAATTCTTCCCATGCCATGCAAAAGGACGTGTCGCCGTCAATTGCCCCTGCTACTGAAGGGGTTGAAGTGCACGTTTGTGGTAAACTGCAGGGATGCTCAACTGGTGCAGGATGATGCCCCATCGGGTCAGGATGCCCCAAAGACTCGATGGCGACTCTGATGATTAACTTTTTGTGCACTGTATATTGTATAACTAGTTTTTTCTCTATTATAATGCAGGCCAAAATTTCTGAAAATCTTTTTAGACAGTAAAAGGGTTTTGCAAAAAAGTATAATTTTTGGGATCAAACCCTGTTATTTTTACAAAACAGACAGTTCAATGATACTCCCTTGTTTTTAGGGAAAATACTCTATGGTTAAAACAGTCCATACGTCTTTCCAAAAATTTAGTATGAAAATAATTAATATAATTGGGGGCCCCTTTTGAAATCCCAAAATGGCCCCCCAAAGTGCAGATTTCCTATTAACAATTTTCCCCCGGCTTATTAGATAGTATGGTTTTAAAATCCCTCCGACGACATTCCCAACTTGCGTTATGTCAAATAATAATGCCAGCGGGGGCCCCAAGTCATTTTTATGCCCCTTTTTTATATATTTGTTGTAACCCCGTGGTGGGGAATATGTTGTACTTGTTAAGTTTTTTTATAGACAGATAAACGGTGTAGCAAAAAGCTATTTGGGGAAAAACATCCGGTGTTGTTTCACTAAAAAAAGTACAAGTCTAATAATAAAATATTTAAAAATATATGATTTTTTTTTTTGATAATTGATTTTTTATAATTTTTAATCTATAACAAAATCTTCATATTTTTTTTTATTAGCGGTACACATGGACGTAAAATTTTTGTCGTCAAACCCCACTCGTAGTGGTATAGAATCCAGATACCGTGCAACAATGTACCCCCCAAAATTGGCATTTTCGCGCTGGGTGGTTTCAAAGATGGGGTCCCCCGGGGCCCAAACTCCGTTCTCAGATTCCACTGCATTTTTTGATACCTGAGATATTGCCCAAAGGAAAAAACATAATGAGAATTACNAAACAAATTAAGCACCATATCTTAAACCCAATAAGCGGCAAACCAATCACTTAGACCCATATCTTACTAGGGTTCCATGAAAAAAATTCGAAAATTAATAAACCACAGACTAAAAAATTATTTGGAAATAAACAATAAATTACCCGACACTCAACACGGATTCAGAAACTCAAGGGGCACTGACTCTGCCATTGTCATAACACTTGAGAAAATAGCACACTCCTTAGCAAGAAAAAATCAATGTTACATAGTACTTCGTGACTTATCTAAAGCATTCGATAAGGTATGGCATGAAGGCCTGAAGTACGAAATTTTATCACTAAATATGCCTGACATCATTTCGAGACTATTATGTACATTCCTTGATAGAAGAACAGCAAATATCACAATGAATGGGTACCAAGGACTACATTTTGAAATAAGGACCGGTGTTCCGCAAGGAAGTGCGCTCTCTCCAACACTCTACACAATATTCACATCAGATATCCCCACATCTTCATATGGATGCCTTAACATCATGTATGCCGATGATATAACACAAATCATCACACATCAAAGCAAGTCGAAAAGAATGATGGCGAAGAAAGTAGAAACTGAAATAACTAGGGGGGGGGGGGGGGCACTCAGTAGAGCGCATACCTCCGCCCGAATATTTCATCAATTATATATATATATATATATATATATATATATATATATATATATATATATATATATATATATATATATATAAATATAAGCGAAAGTGTGTCTGTCTGTCTGTCTGTCTGTTTCTGTGTGTGTGTGTGTGGTATAGGTTCCGCCCCCCGTGGCGCAAACACCTCATATGGCACATTTTTGGAATCAGGTTGACTAGGGGAAGGTCATAAGCCCACTTATGAGATGATCCGATCACTTTTTTTTTTTCTTTTTTTTTGCAGCCTATTAGCGAGAATTGTGAAAACAAAAGTGGGTTGCGAGAATTGAGGAAGCCTTGATGTAGGGTGATGGGTAATGGGTGAGTGAATGGGTGGGGTAATGGGTGTGGGGTGAGTGAATGGGTGGGGGGTGATGGGTTGGGGGTGATGGGTGATGGGTGAGGGAATAGGTGGGGGGTGATGGGTAATGGGTGAGTGAATGGGTGTGTGGTGATGGGTAATGGGTGAGTGAATGGGGGGGGTAATGGGTAATGGGTGAGTGAATGGGTGTGTGGTGATGGGTAATGGGTGAGTGAATGGGTGGGGGGTGATGGGTAATGGGTGAGTGAATGGGTGTGTGGTGATGGGTAATGGGTGAGTGAATGGGTGGGGGGTGAGTGAATGGGTGGGGGTGTGATGGGTAATGGGTGAGTGAATGGGTGGGGGGTGATGGGTAATGGGTGAGTGAATGGGTGTGTGGTGATGGGTAATGGGTGAGTGAATGGGTGAGTGAATGGGTGGGGGGTGATGGGTAATAGGTGAGTGAATGGGTGTGTGGTGATGGGTAATAGGTGAGTGAATGGGTGGGGGGTGATGGGTAATGGGTGAGTGAATGGGTGGGGGGTGATGGGTAATGGGTGAGTGAATGGGTGTGTGGTGATGGGTAATGGGTGGGTGAATGGGTGGGGGGTGATGGGTAATGGGTGAGTGAATGGGTGGGGGGTGATGGGTAATGGGTGAGTGAATGGGTGAGGGGTGATGGGTAATGGGTGAGTGAATGGGTGGGGGGTGATGGGTAATGGGTGAGGTGAATGGGTGTGTGGTGATGGGTAATGGGTGAGTGAATGGGTGGGGGGTGAATGAATGGGTGGGGGGTGATGGGTAATGGGTGTGTGGTGATGGGTAATGGGTGAGTGAATGGGTGGGGGGTGATGGGTAATGGGTGAGTGAATGGGTGTGTGGTGATGGGTAATGGGTGAGTGAATGGGTGGGGGGTGATGGGTAATGGGTGAGTGAATGGGTGGGGGGTGATGGGTAATGGGTGAGTGAATGGGTGTGGTGATGGGTAATGGTTGAGTGAATGGGTGGGGGGTGATGGGTAATGGGTGAGTGAATGGGTGTGTGGTGATGGGTAATGGGTGAGTGAATGGGTGGGGGGTGATGGGTAATGGGTGAGTGAATGGGTGGGGGGTGATGGGTAATGGGTGTGTGGTGATGGGTAATGGTGAGTGAATGGGTGGGGGGTGATGGGTAATGGGTTAGTGAATGGGTGGGGGTGATGGGTAATGGGTGAGTGAATGGTGTGTGGTGATGGGTAATGGGTGAGTGAATGGGTGAGTGAATGGGTGGGGGTTGATGGGTAATAGGTGAGTGAATGGGTGGGGGGTGATGGGTAATGGGTGAATGAATGGGTGGGGGGAATACATACATTTCTACATCCATGATTTCAGGAAAGTTAGAAGGGGCTATCTGGAGAGTCCATGTTTGGTGGGCCGAAGGCCCACCAAACACAGGTGGTGGGCCGAAGGCCCAGCAATAGCCCTCCGCAGGAGCTAGCCAAAAAGTCCGCCCGGAGGGCGGCTTTGCGGCTATCTATAATAATATAAGCGAAAGTGTGTCTGTCTGTCTGTCTGTCTGTGTGTGTGTGTGGTATAGGTTCCGCCCCCCGTGGCGCAAACACCTCATATGGCACATTTTTGGAATCAGGTTGACCAGGGGAAGGTCATAAGCCCACTTATGAGATGATCCGATCACTCTTTTTTTTTTTTTTTTTTTTTAGCAGCCTATTAGCGAGAATTGTGAAAACAAAAGTAGGTTGCGAGAATTGAGGAAGCCTTGATGTAGGGTGATGGGTAATGGGTGAGTGAATGGGTGGGGTGATGGGTAATGGGTGTGGGGTGATGGGTAAGTGAATGGGTGGGGGTGATGGGTTGGGGGTGATGGGTGATGGGTGAGGGAATAGGTGGGGGTGATGGGTAAAGGGTGAGTGAATGGGTGGGGGGTGATGGGTAATGGGTGACTGAATGGGTGGGGGGTGATGGGTAATGGGTGAGTGAATGGGTGGGGGGTGATGGGTAATGGGTGAGTGAATGGGTGGGGGGTGATGGGTAATGGGTGAATGAATGGGTGGGGGGAATACATACATTTCTACATCCATGATTTCAGGAAAGTTAGAAGGGGCTATCTGGAGAGTCCATGTTTGGTGGGCCGAAGGCCCACCAAACACAGGTGGTGGGCCGAAGGCCCAACAATAGCCCTCCGCAGGAGCTAGCCAAAAAGTCCGCCCGGAGGGCGGCTTTGCGGCTAGTATATATATATATATATATATATATATATATATATATATATATATATATATATATATATATATAATTATGCATGCATTATGCACTCAGTATGAGCGCATACCTCCGGCCGAATATTTATTTCATCAATTGGTTGCCATGGCAACAGTTGTCAATAGATTTCATCCAAAATTAAATCAGTTCTTCCTTATACCAAATAGACTTGGTATACCGAGTTTGGTCCAAATCTATTCGTAACTTTTCGAGAAATCCTGTACACTAACAGACAGACAGACAGACAGATCGGGGTGAAAACATAACCCCTGCAACTTCGTTGGCGGAGGTAACAACACTAAACAATTATGAGAAAAAATAGAAAATTCAAACAAACACCACTAAATTTAAGATCATTCCTTTAACAGCTAGGAAAACACATCCGGTCTCAATAGCAGGAAACATCATTCCCTGCTCTAGGCAGGGAGAGATTTTAGGATTAAAGATAAACACAAGAGGAATTCTTCCACATGTCAAACACACCACCAATAAAGCAAACCAAGCATTGAACATGATCAAAAGATTTCATAGCCTTCCAAAAGATGTAAAAGTACATCTAGTTGAGGCCTTAATAATACCAATACTAGAATATCCATCGTACCCATTGCTCACATTATCAAGAACGAACTTGCGCAAACTTCAAATAATTCAAAACAAGGCTCTTCGCTTTGCTCTAGAAGAAAAATACCCATACAATAATACTACTGAACAAATGCATAACCTTGCTAAATTAAAACCAATAAATATCAGACTTTTTGAAAAGGCAATAAGAATAAGAGACAGATTAACAAACATAATCATAGATAAACACTACCTAGAAATAATAGGAGAAAGAGACAATAAAGAGCATGGAGGGTTTCAGAAACCTTGGAAAAAGCTAAATAGAGGAGAACCGTATCCAATCTTCACTGCAAATTAATTACTGAAAAAAAAGAGAAAAAAATCATAAATCATAATTGTTCTCTATGTATACATGTGTGTATGAATGGCTGGATGCATGTATGTATAAGTATATATTAAATGTATAAAAAAAAAATATAATAATAATAATAATAATAGTATTAATGTGGGTATGTGTATTTATTTAAGGACAGTTGGTTTGGTAAATTTATAAATTTATTCATCAAATACAAAGTTACAAACGTTTACTTAAAAAAAAAAATAATAATAATAATAATAATAAATAAATTATATATTCAATGCCTTCCAAATATAACAACAACAAATGTGGTAGAAGTGCGTGGCAAATCACTAATCTAATATAAAGCAAGGTGGATCGCCCACAATCTATTTGCTCTTATACTGTATTTCATTTTCTCTTGCTTTACATTTCTTCAACTCAATTCTTCTTTCCCCCCCCCTGTCTATCCCCCCAAACCGCTAAACCACTAGTAGTCCGGTGGCAGAACCCCATTTTCAGGGTGAACCTTGCACTGAGAGAGGGTAATAATTTTATTGCATTTTTCGATAGAACTTGGTGTCTAATTCAATTTATGGGTGGGTGTGAGCTTCACACCCGCTTGCCATTTTCAGAAAACAAGATGGCCGCCAAAAAGGGTCGATTAACAAAACCCTTCATAATTTCTGTTCTGAGCTCACAAATATGTTGTTTTTATAGTCTATAGACATGTTTTCGGGTGCACAGAATCCGATTCTGGCATTGTTTTAATGGTTTCAAGTCATCTTAATGAATATATAACAAGATGTTGGGCAAAATTACACAAAAAGGCTATTTTTTCTGCATTTTTTATGATAACATCTTGATGCATGCTAAGTTAATCACGTTTTGTTGATGAGAAATATTAATTTACTGTTTCTTTTTCAGGTAGCTGTGATAAGTGACACCATAGATGGAGGGAGAAACATGTTTCTTCAGAGATGTCTACAAATGTGGTGAGGGAAAGCTCATCAGGTCTAAGCGTCTTCAATCAGTCTCTTCAGCAAGCCTTCTTCGTGGTGATGGATTGTCAGTACATCTAGCTGATCTCTGTGATGATGCTTCCATAACATGTCATAAAAACTGCATTTCACGTTATGTGTCACCCTCCAACTTAGCGTCTGTTCAAAAACGTGAATGTACGACTGCTAGTGTTTCCAACACCAAAACAAAACGATTGAGGTCTGGAGGAGGTGGTGTTGTCTTTGATTTCAAGAAACACTGTTTATTCTGTTGTAATGTCACACCATGTTCTGTGGAGCGAACTGGAAAACTTCCCTTGAAGTATAGAAGAGCAGCTTCATTGGTTAGAACTGATAAATTGGCAAATGGACAAGACTACAAGCAGAAACTCCTTGATATCTGTACAGAGCGTGGCGATCAGTTAGGTCATGTAATTCGTGATCGTATCTTGGGTGCAGGTTTGTCTGACCTTCATGCTCTTGATGCAAGATATCACCAAAAATGCTGTAAGCGATTCCACAATATCCCACAATCCAATGGTGAAAGCTCTAGTAGTAGCTCTAATACTGCTGACCAGCAAGCTCTTGTAGACACACTTGAAGTCATTGGTGACAACAAAACAAAAATTTGGACATCGACTGAAGTGGAAGATGTATATTCTGACAACGGAGGCAGTGAGCATTCGAGGCGGACCTTGGTGAAGAAAGTCAGTGAACACTTTGGTGATGAGATCATAGCACTCCAATCACCTGGCATCGCAGCCTTAATGGTCTTTCGAGAGCATGCACCCAATAATATGAAGCTTGTAGATGATGAGACAGATGATTTGGAACTGTGCTTACAAAAGGTAGCAAAGCAGGTAGTGAAAGAGAGCAAAGACAAGAAGAACAATCTCACCGCATACACCAAGCATATCGACAAGGAGACTGCATCAGCCTGCATTAGCGAAACATTGCTTGAATTTCTGACCACGATTAGCCCCAAGTTTGCCGACCAGTCCCTACAATCTCTTATGATTGGCAGTATCATCGCTTCAGTCGTGACCCACCAACCAACCCCTCTTCAAATAGCAATTGGAGTCCTGATGAGTGATCACAAAGGCCTGATCGAAGCACTCTCCAAGTACAATGTCACATGCTCATATGATGAGCCACGGAGGTTCCGTCGCTCAGCAGCAGTACAAGCAGCAAGAGCAAACTTACTTCCTGGCATGTCAGACTGTTCCCTTGGGGGGCTGGTTCAGATCATCATTGACAATTTTGACACAGAGATCAGTTCCCAAAACTGTCGCCTCCAGTGTCATTACATGGCAATGCTCGCTACTCAGTATCAAGCCCACATTAACCACCTCGACGGACTGGATCCCAACTCTACCATTCCTCGCCTTACAAAACAAGAAATGAAGCATCCCATCACCTGTGAGACACCAATCACCGTGTACAAAGGTTCAAAGAAGGTCAACATGCCACTAGCTGCAACAAACAGGTTTGAGATGACAGAGGAGCACATTGCATCACAGGCGGTGTCACTGGCGAGAGCACGCGATATTGACTACTCATTTCTCAAGGATATTCTCTTCAAAGAGGGTACTCCAGAATACAATGGTTACAACACTCAGATTTGTCGTGAGACAGGCATGAGGCCAGCACCAAAAACAGTCGTATCATATCTGCCACTTCTAAACATGAAGCCCACAGATCGAACAACAGTCCTCACCTCCATCACCAGAGGATTTGAAGTGACCCAAAATTCAAATCAAGACATCTTGGTGATAACAGCAGATGCAGCAATCTACAAGATCATTGTTGACATTTCATTCCAACAACCTGACCTGCTGGATAATATGGTTGCACTGCTAGGAGGAATGCATCTGCTGATGGACTTTGTGGCATGCATTGGAACGTTGACAGCCGATTGCGGCCTAAAAGAAGTCTTGAGTACAACATTTGGCTCAGTTGACAAAATGTTGTCCGGAAGAAGTTCCCTCAGAATGTGCGCGCCCTTCGCCTTCTAGTAGAAGAAATTCTTCGGTCAGTCCTCGAGAGCGGGAACATCACCAGCATGGAAGACTTAGAAGAAGAACTCAAGAAGCGCTCCTCACAGAGTCGCACCACTAAGATGTGGGTCGAAGTAGTCATCCGTCCAGTCCTCATCATCATGCTGTACTGTCGAGCATCACATGAGTGACTGGCTCCTTCATCTAAAGGCAGATTAAGATAAGATTTTCATCCTATCTAGAAACCTTGCAAGTACCAACTACAAGGTTATTGACTATACAAAGCGCCGCCACGTCAGCACGAACTAGGCGGACTCGAACCGCTGACCGAATGCACAGGGACGCTGCACATTGCGAACTCACGTCTCTACCAACCTTGCCACCCTGACGGGCACATCTAAAGGCAACTGAGATGATGCTGCCATACATGTTTGCTGCTCACAAGTACAACTACAGCCGCTATGGACTCTACTATGTGCGGTCAATGACAAGGATTCAGCCAGATATCCTCGCAAAGTTCTATAAAGGACAGCAAAGTCTACGTCACACAGCAGGCCTCTGGAATGGTGAGTGGTCGGACATGTTCATTGAGACTACCTGGATGAGGAAAGGTCATGGTCCAGGGGGTATTATTGGCAACACAGAAAACCCCCAAACGATGGCCACATGGGGCTACAGCATGGATGTTGTCATGACCCTGACAGGAGATCTCAAGAGGATGGGAGACCATGATAATGAGAAGATGAAAGAAAAACATAAAGAAGAATTTCCAAGCCGAATTAGACATGATGGAGATGACAGACAGGCTATCCGACAGGCTCTTGCCTCTTTCATTGATCCTCTCGACCCAGAATCACATGGAGGTGGGTTACTTCTGAACATCGTCAGTGGCAAGATGGCCAGCCCCGAAGTCAACGTTGACAACTTGGTTGACTTAGGAACAACTATGATGACAGACTTCGAGATCATGTGGCCTGAGGGATTTCACACAACTATCTCAAAATGTGTTATCACATTTGAAGAGAAGAAGAAACGTGTGAAAGTTGCTGGACATGATGTCATGGACCCAGAGGCGATCTACAATCGAGTGATTGGTTTACTAGTCAGTCAGCGGGATTTGGACCTTCAAGGTGTATTTGCAACTGAGCTGACAGCATACCCACCATCAATGTTTGCTCCAGATGGCACCATGCGTATTGCCACAGGTAAAGCCACACTAAAGAAAAACCTTCAAGTCGAGATATCTCAGAGGAATGCCTTGACCCCAACTGCAATTGTGGTGGACGTATCTGCTCTGCTCTGGACTCTTGAATGGCCAGTCCAAGGCACTGTAGAAACTTTCATCACTACCTTCAAGCTCTGGCTCTCTGAAAGACTTACGGAGTCTGATGTTTATCTCTGCTTTGATAGATACCATGACTACTCCATTAAGAGCAGCACAAGGAATTCAAGAAGCATGACAGCACGAGTATATAACCTCACCCTGCAGACTCGACTTCCATCTCGAAATGCAATTCTGAAGAACTACAAGAACAAGGTCCAGCTCAACAAGCTTCTTTGCCAGCATATCCTGACTGATGACACATTCCTCGAGGCGGTCACAGACTCCCATGTCCTCATTGTCACAGGCGAAGAATCCATCCCCACACAGGTGCATAAGGGGCAGAAATCATTGTGTAGGGATCTTGCCTCAACATTTGAAGAAGCTGACAACATCATTGCTCAACAAGTTGTGGCAATTGGGACCAATCCGGATGCACGTGTGCTTGCATTAGCAGATGACACCGACGTGTTTGTGTTGCTGTTGTTCTTTTATGGAAACTCTTCTCTCCAGTCCGCCATCTACATGCAGTCACCAGTTTATGGCCGTTGTTGCATTGACATTAAGGCCACGTATATGAAGCACAGCACCATTGTGCCAGACCTACTTGCTATTCATGCTATTTCAGGATGTGACTCTGTAGCTGCGACATATGGTATTGGTAAAGCTACTGCTTTAACTGTTGCATCAAAAAGATACAGGCTGGATCTACTTGGAGATGTGGCGGCTAAGGTAACACAGGTGACAGAACAAGCAAAGGAGTTCATGGTTGCGTGTTATGGTGTAAAAAAATGCTCATCTATGACAGAGTGCAGGCAGCATGTGTGGGCTCAGAAGACTGGTAAGACTTCCTCCGCCCAAAACTATGCAGTCTACCACCGACAACAGAAGCATTCCATGAGAATCTTCTACGAGCTCACCTCCAAGTGGCAACCTGGCGAGCGGCTTTAAGCGGAGATCCCCCAGCAATGGATCCAGTACATTTTGGCTGGGAAACTGATCATGTCAACAAGTGCCTCATTCCACGGAACATGTGCCAGGGGACAGCTTATGCACCTGAGAACGTCCTGAAACTTGTACGCTGTAGCTGTGATTCAGAGAAGGCATGCCGAGGGGGCAAATGTGGTTGTATGAGCCGTCAGCTGCCATGCACCGTCTTTTGCGCTTGTGGTGCTGCTAGTGGTGTGTGCCACAACCCATTCAACTTGAAAGATGATGGAGAAGACAATATGGAGGAAGAATGTTAGGATAATAATTGTACTTTGTGATGTAGTACGAGTTAAGCCAACGGAAAACGGCTATAACACAGTATTTTTAAGTAAATGTATGTCTAGTATTCACATGTCTTTATTGTGTAAGGAATTGAGATTTCCAATTATCATGTTTGCTTTGGATTCTAATGTTTCTCATCCAGAAACTATCAAGTGAAAATGCATCAAGAATTTATCCTAATTAAATGCAGAAAAACTGCTTTTTTGTGTAATTTTGCCCACCATCTTGGTATATATTCATTAGGATGACTTGAAACCATTAAAACAATGCCAGAATCGGATTCTGTGCACCCGAAAACATACTTATAGACTATAAAAACAACATATTTATGAGCTCAGAACAGAAATTATGAAGGGTTTTGTTAATTGACCATTTTTGGCGGCCATCTTGTTTTCTGAAATTGGCAAGCGGGTGTGAAGTTCACACCCACCCAGAAATTGAATTAGACACCAAGTTCTATCGAAAAATGCAATAAAAAGATTACCCTCTCTCAGTGCAAGGTTCCATGGCCCTGCCACCGGGCTATAGGTTCATAAAGGGTTAAAACCAGTCTGCTGGCCCATTCACTTGCTGAATATGACCAAAGAATATTCACTTCACCTCTACGCCATTTAAAACTTTGCGAGTCAACATTTACCATGAAACATATCAATAGAAGCGCAATTTTATTAGCTTTCCATTGATATTTTTCGTTTTCTGATAAATGAATGCATAAATGAATTAGCACCATGCATAAATTAGCGCTAACTAAATAAATAAAATCATCAATCGGGAACTGCACCAGAGAAGAGCTGCAGGAGGACTTCGAGAGGCAAGTGTGCGACCACTGCGAGAAGCACACCCGTCGCCCACTGGTGCACTACCTCCTGTCCTGCCCCGTCACCGCCCCCCTGAGGCCCGGCCCGGCCCCCGCCGCCCAGCCTGCAGGTGGGGGGCTGCTGAGTGGGCGTGAAGGCAGGGCCGCCCTCATGGTCCGCCACACCCCGAGAGACGTGATGTTGGGGGTGCTGCGAGCAACGCCCCCTCCCCGCTGACACATCACGTACCCACATAGTCCATGGGCCAACCTGGTCGGTTGGTACCATCTAGAGGTACTAAAAATCCCTTTAATCTATCATCCAGAATGGTGAACCATTACCAAAAATGCTTGCTGGACATTCCAATGGGGTAGCTTTTGTCCTGTACAGTGATTTTAAGTGTATATGTTCATTGTACCATAAAAAGTGCGAAATTGATTATGTAAATCATTTAACTGATACATGTGAACAAGTTATTGTGATGAGGTAAGTAAATACTTTCAATCAGAGAATATAATATTATTTTTCTCTAATTTCAGAGATCTGATTAAGAAATATGGCTTCTGATGAGGATTACGATCCACTCTTGGGACCATCGGAAAAACGTAATAAAACGGAGACTGCCCTCTGCATACTGTGTAACAAACAGGTACCACTCAATAACTTAACCAGACCAAAGAACCTTGAGTCATGGAAGACACTTGTTAATGCAGCTAAAATTAGAAGATATGGTCCAATACTTGAACTTGATACACAATCTGAGGAGATGCCAGACATATATTATGAAACATCATGTCGAAATGGATTCACACACAGGAAATCTTTGAGCAAACTAGAAACTAAAACTCACCTTCCTGAGCAATTGAACACTGAACAGAAATAACTCAGCGAGAGGCTGGAAGTAGCAAGTCACGCACATATCCTGCAAAATGTATATTTTGTGACAAGGACTCAAAATATGCAAAAAGGAGCCATAGTCGTGAAAAATTGACTCAATCAGTTGAGTTACGAGCAGACAAAACTATACGAGAAGCTGCCTGCAGATACTTGACTCAAGAACGGTCTGAAGGTCAGAGAAGTATTGATCAACATGTCCTGGCCATGACATCACGTGAGATAGTGGCTGCTGAAGCACACTACCATAAATCTTGCTATCTTGAATACACACGACAAAGACCTCAACAAATGGCTGGGAACAAAGACAACGAGGAAGATGAAGCATATACAGCATCTGAATCATATGCTTACCAGCAACTTTTTTATCATATCAGACAGGAGTTAATTGCGAAGCCCCATATATCACAGATGACTGACTTAACAGAAAAGTTGGTATCATATATGAATGCTGAAGGAGTGACAAACATCAAGATGCATACCAAGAAACACATACGACGCAAACTTGAAGCAGAATTTGGACCATGTCTCAACATCTTTCATGGTAACAACAGACTGCTGATCAGCCCTGACAATCTGACCTTTGAGCAACTAGCCAGAGATTACATGGCAGTGAAGGAAAAACTTGAGCTGTATTCATCTGATGAGCAGAGCATGGAACATTCATTGTCAAAAATGGCAATACATCTGCGAAAACTCATAAAAACTGAACGGTATGAGCAGCCATGGCCGCCACATCCTGATGAGCTCAATGAACAATATGTAAACATACCAAAGCCCTTAAAGTAATCGTCCAGACCCATTTTTTCTTTGCATAATTATGTTGAATGTTCATTCAAAATACCTAATCCACAAAAAATTATTCATTTTCACGCCTTATTTCCCTAAAAACATGACTTTTGTAAAAAGCGCGGGAAAAACAACAGCCACATTCCAGCCGTGGCGCGAAACTTGCTGGCGACGACACAAGAGGTAAGCCTCCCAGCCCCGCCCGACACAGACACACGGAGACTGAGAAAAATGTAGTACTTGGGAAATTTTGGGTGCTTCTGGTATATTTTTTGTGCGACACGGCACATACTTGCATCCTGCATGGGCACGGCAAGAAAGCCGTGCCATTCCTGAGAGCTTAGCACCCATTCACAACCCACACGGCGACGATATATGTGTGCAGACCTTTGGAGCGACGGGGAGCGGCTGGTAGTAGCCAGGGTACTGCAGCCCTCTCATCTCGGTGGCCTTGCTACTACCCGCCGCTCCCCGCCGCTTGCCGCCGCTGCACACATCTGCACACATATACCGTCGCCCCACAGTTTGCAGATGGGTGCTAAGCTCTCGGTAAAGGCACAGCCCCCACGCTGCACCCACACAGGATGCAAGTACATGCCACATCGCACAAAAAATATATCAGAAACACGCAAAATTCCCCAAGTACTAAGTTTTTCTCAGAGTCTCCGCGCATATGTATCAGGCGGTACTGGGAGGCTCCCTGTTGTGACGTTGCCGACCCATGGTGCGTCGTCTGCTGATAAACAGTTAGTGTTTTGAGAGCACGGTGAATTTACAGATTTTGAATGCGGATCATTTAAAAACGGGTGACTGGATGCAAAATGTGACAACATATTGTTGATATACTCGATCATGGCTATATTTTGACTGTATTAAATCAGGAATGATGAAATGGTCTGGACGATTACTTTAAAGTTGTTCATGACTACTCTTCTCACTGGAAATAGAGACTTTGAAACTACTCCAACAGCTCGTGTAAAAAAAGTGGTCTGGTCACTTTGTCAAGATCTCATATATGGAGTGACATTGGATCAAATGAAAAGTTCAAAGCAGATTTTGTTGGCATGGGCTGTGAAAACCCTCACTGGAGATGTAGAGCTTATAAAAATCTTAAATCGTTTGGGCCATGGCATATCATATTCAAAGCTTGAAGAAATAGATACAGCACTGTGTCTGCTGAAATTGGAACAACAAGCTGGTCTTGGTGTTTTGTTACCAACACAAACACATGTTGGTGTTCCAGCAGTACTGGCATATGACAATATAGACAGACAAGAGGAAACTAAGTGGTGCTGGGACATCTCATCGTGTGAATGGAATAATCATTCAGCCACAGGTTTCTATTGCCCTTCCACCACCTCATCGTACAGCTGTGCAGAAAGATAAGAAAAGATCACTCCCTACAATAGAACCTGTACTGCCTCACTATGATTGCAGTGAGAGGAAATGTCCACCTCCAATAGCCCCACTTCATCCTGCAGATGCACAGACAGAAGCTACGCTAGTGAACTCTCATGCACAGAAGAGTGTAAGCTGCAAACATGCACAAACATGAAAGACAGTGATGCTGCCACTATTGATTCAGATGATGAGGATGATGACGATGATATTGTCTAATACATGATGTTATATGATTTTACCCATGATGTAATGTACATGTTATTTTTAAATTGTTATCTTGATGAAAGACTTCTGCCTTATTTACAATCTAATTAAACAGAAATTTATACAATATGCACAAGTTTGTTCTAGCTTGGTGATGGTTAAGGCATTGTTCTCAACAATATGATAAAAAAGATATTACACTGCTGCGTTTGGATCACTCATTTTGTCCATAATTAGGTTGAAACATACGCTCACCCACACTCCTAACTTCTACATCCTGGATCCATCTTTGAATAGTCTGCATATCTATATTTGTTGTTATAAGCACACATAATATGACAGTGTACATGGACTAAATAATAACAAAGGGTATAATTCAGATACCATTCCACAATATGCTACAAAATACAATACCTGTATTTTCTTTAAACTGCTTTTATATATAAGTTTTTAAAGGTTCCTTACTGGTAAAGTATTCAGTATCACAGCTATTTACTATGTAATTGCCTCATTTAAAATATATAAACATGTTAAAGTCGTTATAGATAAAATATTACTACAACCTGCATGATACTTTAAATGTCGAAATAAAAGTGTTCGAGAAAATACTGCACAGTAGCATAGGAATCACTGACCTATTGTATCAATATAGGACAAATATTCAACTTGGCATAACATACATTATATTGTAGATATTATGTGGCTGACAACAATGATATAAATGTATATTCCTCTGCCTTCTGTATAATAATTAATATCATATATGCAGGTATTGCTGTTCTGTAAGTAATTTAAAAAAAAAAGCCAAAAATGACGCATTTTCACTGCGGGGTAGTCATCTTTGAAAGCAAATTACACATATAAAGCTACAAGATACAGGTGTCCAGCAAACAGTTATGGAAAGTAGACATAATAAGCTTTCATAATATACCATTTTTGTTTAGTACCTCCACATGGTACCAATCACTGAAAATCTGCTCAACAGCCCATCGCCTAACACCCCGCCGCGCCCGGCAGGGTGACCAGTGACGCAGGTGACTCACCGTCACCACGCCTCCACGCGACCCTCCCGTAGCCTGACGGGATACCCTCCTCACTGGCGGGCTGATGCCCGCTTTGTACTTCTTTGCTACTGCATATGCATTTATGTACATGCTTGTACTGTGTGTGTATGTTCTGTATGCTTAATTGTACAATAATAAACCTTTACAAATCAATCAATCGGGAAAATTACCCGATTGATGATGTTATTTATTTAGTTAA
>JACEEZ010002635.1:2500-14442 GCA_016584305.1 Chionoecetes opilio | reverse complement strand
CTTTAAAATCCGTATCAAACTAATATTAGCTGGTGAGATTAATTAACACGTTTCACTCGGTTGCGCTGCTCAAAACTGACTGAAGGAAGATGTGTGAACGGCTGGGCTGGGTCTCGTGACACGTATGATACTCGTACGGGGTTGCGTCACCCTCCTACCCAACCCCTGTGTCGCCAAACTTGCGGAGTAGGAATGAAGGGCGTATCCCGCACCGGCAATAACACAATTTTTTTCTTAATTCAATGCATATTATTTGCTCTCATTACTATATACATTGTACTGACTGACACGTACGAGTATGTTGGTGTCTGGAAAGTGTTTGTTACGTGTTGTTGAGTAGGAATTATTAATTATGAATTAAGATCACTGTCATTTTGTAATAGCACATACTTATTTTACGGTTTCTCGCGGAACCCCTGGTGATGGTCGGCGGAACCCCATGGTTCCGCGGAACCCCGGTTGGGAATCATTGCCCTACATCAAGGTTTCCTCAATTCTCGCAACCCACTTTTTTTTCACAATTATCGCTAATAGGCTGCTAAAAAAAAAAGAGGAAAAAAAGTGATCGGATCATCTCATAAGTGGGCTTAAAACCTTCCCCTGGTCAACCTGGTTCCAAAAATGTGTATATGATGGGATTCCGCCACGGGGGGCGGAACCTATGCCACACACACACACACACACACACACACACACACACACACACACACACACACACACACACACACTTTCGCTTATATTATTATAGATATAGCTGTATAATTTTGTATAGCAATAGTAATATGGTGTAGATGAGAGGAGAAAAATAAAGAAGAGAGGAGGAAAATAAAGCGTTTGGTAGAGTAGTCGGTCAGCCCCGGTCCGAAATTTTGCTCACCGGTATCAAATTAGGGCGAGAATGCTAAGAGTGTTTTTTGAGAAGGTATAAATGCCTAGAGTTAGAAAACATGTGATAGCATTGTGGGGGTGGTAGCTTTATATGAGTTATCTCCCTTTTTCCAAAATGGAAATTTTCAACTTTTCAACTTCAACTCAAATTTTCATTTTTCTTTTTCAACAGCTTTTGCATAGAGTGCTTGATCCATGACTACGACAATTGTGTCCAGAGATAGTTCTTTTCTGATTAGATCCGACTGTTTGATAATTTCATAAACTGTAGTCAACGCTGTAGCTGGTGCATTGATGGTGGGCAGATACCCAACAACATCTTCTGAGATTGATTCTTGGTCCCTTGTTTTGATATTAAACCCAGTCCAACTTGGGATTGTCTGACAGTCGGATTTTGTTTGTCTTGCAAGGACCCAGACCAGATTCTTGTTACCGGCGACCTGAGCAGACTCTTGTGCTTCTAGGATGTGGCTCTCGTTGGTTGGTAGAGGCTGTGGACCTACACGTGCACAGGCTAAATAGACTTCAAGCTCTTCGTGTTCAATGTTGACTGATCTTTGTTTCAGTTTGTCAATGCGTGGAAGTTCAGGCCTGGGTGGATAAGGTCCATAGAACTTAGTCTGGACCGCTATTCCGTTGACTCGATGTGATGTACCTTTTCCAGTAAGTGTCTCCTCCAGTCTGTCTATATTATCCCATGCAAGATTTGTGAAGACATGGGGCTTGATGGAGAGTGGTAGAACAGCTCTCTGGTTGAAGCCCATTGCCAACTTCTGCAGACACAGAGCGGTATCATTCTCTTCCAGCTGGTCATAAGACACCCCATGTCCAAACTTATTCAGTATCCGAATGACCTCAGTGTTTCCAGTGAGTGCTTTTACCGCATAAGGAAGCAGGAAATGTTTTGGTGGTTTATACTGCCCACGTGTAACAGCGTATATCATGTCCTGGCTAAATGACTCGACAAGAATAGCAGTCCTTTGGGATTTATTCGTAGTACTAGTTGTATCTCCAGTGAGGAGCCCGACCAGAAATCGCTGTAACTCATTTGGTATGGCGATATGAGTAGCTACATCAGACGGATGATATGGCCACGGGGTGAAAATCATGTCCTTCTTGATGGCCGTTCGGATATGTGACGAAGTCTGATCTATGATCTTGTTGATATCTGTAGACTTTGCCTTCCAAAGCTTGAGCTCCCTATGTAGATTTTGATTTTCCAAGACAACATCCTTTAATGAGACACAGCATGGAACCATCAACAACTTTCCCTTGTCGTCGGAAAATATTTCTACTGCACCTCCAAGCTCGGATTTCAGTCTTCTGTGCATATTCTTCTTTGTTGAATCCTTCAGAAGATTAACTCCACCAGACAACATTAATGATTCCAATTTTGTGGTCAAGGAGGTGACTGGTATAATCCTCTTGTTGGGGATAATATCTTCTCTGATGTATTCGAAAAGTTCTTGGTAAGCTTCTCCTTCAACCTTGTGATACAGTATAAATTCATCTGTTACTTTCTCTTCTTCATTCTCATTGCTGTCCTCTTTGTTCCTAGTGTAATTCCTATAGCATGAAGCGTGGTAGTGTGCCTCTGCGGCAACAATGTCTCTACTGGTTAGTGCTATCATCCTGCCGTCTGCATTTCTGACGGCACTCTCTCTTAGTGTTTGATCTACTCTCAGTTGTGAAGCTAGCGTAAGTGTTTCACGTGTATTGGAGTGCTTTTTGAACTTGACCTTGCTACAGAATACGCAGATCGGAGCATAAACTCTTGATTCATGTGTTGATGTTCTGGAAGACTTTTTTGGAGGACAGTCACTACTACCAGATAGATCACTACTACATTCACCTGCTTTACTTTTCAGAGTTTCCAAGTCTCTTTTCATGGTGAACATGCTTCTACATTTTCGATGATAGAATATAATTGGAACTTCTTTGTCCTGAAGCGTTTTTGAAACGTCTAGAATGGGGACATGGTTCCTGACTTTGGCGGCTTCAAGTAAGGTTAACCAGGAGGCATGGCTTTGAGGACTGACAAAATGTTCATCTCCGTCGGATACTGCCTGGTGTATGATGCACAGTTTCTTGGCGGGTGCCTGTGGCGTTTCCATGTTAACGGACATTCCAGGCCTCCTACGTTGAAGTTCCACAGCTACCACGACACCGGATTCTGGTCCCGGATTCTTCTCTACATCACCAGCCTTCAACAATAGCTTCGAGAGGTAGTCGGCTGCTACTCTACCTCTCCACTCCAAAAACCCGACTTTCTCTGAACGCACGACCTGCGGGCCGGCTGGTCTTCCGGCAGTGGTGGTCTCCTCGAGGGTCTCCAACGTCGCCAGTCGATCGTCCGGTCCGTCTCTCGCCGATGAAATACGACACCTGAAAAAGATTTTTTTTTTTAATTATATGTATGTATATTTATATAATTATATAATATACAGTTTGGAAAAGGGGGATAACTCCCATAAAGCTGCCACTGCCACAATGCTATCACATGTTTTCTAACTCTAGGCATTTATACCTTCCCAAAAAACACTATTAGCATTCTCGCCCTAATTTGATACCGACCAACCCCCCAGGCTGATCGCCTAGAGTAGGGTAGGATAAATAAATAGGTTTTACTCTCTATATATACAAGACACGTGTATGATGGTACATGCGTGCTATTTATATTTTTTAACATATTATTTAGATATATATAGTTCAGTTTTAAGTTGTTGATGAGAAGTTATGACGGAAAATGTTGATCAAAACCGAAATTTAATAGGCATTAAATAGGCTGCGCGTGTTTTTACTATAGAAATAGGGATAATATGATGCCATAACCACTGAAAATCCGGACTGCGCACGGAATATCGACTTGTTGCACAAGGGCCCTTAAGTCTGAGCGCCTGTTTTCAACTTCACTGTTCACTCGGTAACCAGGAAGGATATCGAAGCGAATTTTCGTAAGTTTTCAGTTCCTAATAGAAAGTCGCTGATGGTGACGTAGTTTACATAGGAGTGAAAGAAGAAACTCTAGGAGATGAGTGGAGATGACAGGAGTATATAGGAAGTAAAGAAGTTGTTAAGGTTAGTGGGGTTGAGTGTAGGGGGTTGAAAGGGTGTGAAATGAGGTGGAGGAGGGGTTGTGGTGGGGAGGAGGGGGTTAGTGGCCGAGGTTGAATTTCGTGGCTTCGCGAGAAAAAAAATCGCACGTAATTTTAGGTTATGTAACAGTGGTGGTGAATGTTAACTGTGTGTGTGTGTGTGTGTGTGTGTGTGTGTGTGTGGTGTGTGTGTGAGGTGATTAAAACCATATGAGGTGAAGTTTATGATGCGTCTCGGATTTCACTCGCCTTACAACCCACTCACAAGTCACAACACCTAATAACCTACTCATTAATAACACATAATACCTCTTAACCCACTCACAACACCTCATAACCCACTTACAACACCTCATAACCCACTTACAACAAATCATAACTACTCATAACCCACTCACAACAAATCATAACTACTCATGACCCACTCACAACACATCATAACCCACTCACAACAAATCATAACTACTCATAACCCACTCACAACAAATCATAACTACTCATGACCCACTCACAACACATCATAACCCACTCACAACAAATCATAACTACTCATAACCCACTCACAACACATCATAACCCACTCACAACACATCATAACTACTCATAACCCACTCACAACAAATCATAACCCACTCACAACAAATCATAACTACTCATAACCCACTCACAACACATCATAACCCACTCACAACAAATCATAACTACTCATAACCCACTCACAACAAATCATAACTACTCATGACCCACTCACAACACATCATAACCCACTCACAACACATCATAACCCACTCACAACAAATCATAACTACTCATAACCCACTCACAACAAATCATAACCCACTCACAACAAATCATAACTACTCATAACCCACTCACAACACATCATAACCCACTCACAACAAATCATAACTACTCATGACCCACTCACAACACATCATAACCCACTCACAACACATCATAACCCACTAACAACAAATCATAACTACTCATAACCCACTCACAACACATCATAACTACTCATAACCCACTCACAACACCTCATAACCCACTTACAACAAATCATAACTACTCATAACCCACTCACAACAAATCATAACTACTCATAACCCACTCACAACACATCATAACCCACTCACAACAAATCATAACTACTCATAACCCACTCACAACAAATCATAACCCACTCACAACAAATCATAACTACTCATAACCCACTCACAACAATAACCACTCATAAAATCTATAACAGTAATAGTAATAGTAATAATAAATGTATTGCCATTATTGTTACATCTATAAATTATATAAACAAACTTATATATACCATGTCTATTAACGGCATGGTCTGTCGAGCCAAGACTCTTTGACAGACGGAAATTTCTAATCTAAATTTGCAGTACACAGGCAACATTATTTTCTAAGAAATTATTTTAATAGATTATGCAATCAAACTTTACAACTACAGTAAATAAAAATCCAATTATGTAAAAACAAGCACCAAATCTCCAACACATGCATTCTTACAAGCGTTAACAATATAGAACATCCACACTGACTTGCGTATTGACACACACTTACATCGTTCGCCTAACATCCTGTATTCTGACAAGTAAACAAATAACTCTTTTATTTTCTTTTTAAATTGAAATAAATTACATGTAAAAATATTAATGTTTTTACATCAGTAGGAAGGGAATTCCACAGCTGAGGACCGTCACATACCACACTCTTGTTGTAGAGGGTTGTTCGAAATTGTGGACTCACTAGATTTATATTATTACCCCTCGTGTTATGAGAACTTTCAATAAATTTGAAAAGTTTGTTACCTGTATAGATATTCATATTTTTTAAAATAAGCAACAATACAAAATATATTTTAATGAATTTGAAATTTAATATATTTAAGTGAGAATAATTACGGCTGGTAGAATCAAATTTATCCATGAATAGAATAGATCTGATAATCTTATTTTGGGCTACTAATAATTTTTTTCAAAAATGATGGCCATGTACAACCCCATATGGAGACACAGTAGATCAGGTGAGGGTAACATAAAGTGTAATAAATACTGACCATACTCTCTGTTGTTGGTTGATGGCGGACTCTATATAGGATGCCACATATTTTTGATAGCTTTGTACATACCTCATTAATATGATGGCTCCAATTAAAATTTTCATCAATAATTACACCCAAAAACTTTGTATGAGACACGTTGTATTGGTTTACCTTCTAATAATATTGGGGGCATGAAAATTTTTATTGAACGATTTTGAAACTATATAATTGGATTTTGTAACATTGAGATTTAATTTGTTGGCCTGTATCCACTTATTTATCAACAACAACTCAATTTGCAAATTAAGGTGTAAGGAGTTCAGGTTACTATCAGCTAATAGGAGATTTGTATCGTCAGCATATATAGTACATTTAAATTTTGAGCTAGCATTGACTGTCATTTATATATATAACAAAAAGTATAGGCCCTAAAATAGATCCCTGAGGTACACCCTTAGATATAGATTTTGAAAGAGAATAAGTGGAATTACAAAAAACACTGTGACCAGTTACTAAGATAGCTGTTAAACACTTGGTGAGGCACACCTCTTATCCCTGTTTTCTAATTTGTCGAGAAGTATCTGGTGATCTAAAGAATCAAAGGCTTTTGATAAATCTATAAATATTCCTGCAACGTAATATTTACCTTCTAAGTTTTGGTATACGTCACTGACAAACTGTAAAATTGCTGTTTCTGTAGAGCGGTTTGATCTGAAGCCATGTTGAGAGTCAGATAATAAGCCGTTTCCCTCCAAGTAGTTAATAAGGCGAATAGAAATTGCCTTTTCAAATAATTTGCTAAAAGCAGATTGAGATGGGACGATAGTTTTTGATGTCATTCATGTTCCCTGATTTATGTCATGGTATTACCTTGGCCTTTTTTAATTGATCTGGAAATGTACCAGTTTTTAAGGAAAGATCAATGATGTGTGTCAATGGACGATAAATAGAAGAGGCAGTGAGCTTTAAAAGTTTAGGTGAAATGTCGTCACAACCAGCTGCGTCAGACTTAATGGCTGTTAGGTACTTCTCAGTCTCCGTTGCCTCTACTGGAGTCAGATACATAGAAAAGGCTGGAGGAATGCATCAATATTGTGTATGTGAGTAGTTATCTAATGTATTATTGGTTAAGGAATCTCCGAACCACAAGAAGCTATCATTAAATTTATCTGCAGTGTTATTACATGGGGGTTTTAATTCAATTAAGTTATTTGATGTAGTTGAACTTCTGTCAAGAATTTTATTAATAGACTGCCAGTGTGATTTGGGATTACCTTAATTGAGTTTGCTTTAATTGTTCTTTATGATGTTGGTTTTTCGCAGCTCTCAAAACAGATGTTAATTTATTTCTATAGATTCGATTGGTTTCTCAAAATGTTATTGGCCATTTGTGAGCTAATCTCTCTAACCTGTGCTTTTCTTTGATGCTTTTCTTCAAGGCAGGAGTGATGTATGGTGTTTGATGACATTTAGGTTTTACGCGAATTTGCTTCACTGGGAAATGTTTCTGGAAAATATTATTAAAATATTGGAAAAAAATATTATACGATGCATTAGGACACACAGATTCTATAACAGTTGACCAATCCAGCTGGGCAACTTCATTACTGAAGTCTTCAAGGGCAGCATTAGTTAGGCATCTTTTATGAATAAACCGTGGAGAATTTTTTGTCAAATCTTGAAGCCTGAATTGTGAAACTACAGGAAAATGGTCTGTTGTATCATTGTGTATTATATAATTGTTTGTGTTCATCTCCACCTGTGTCGACCAGATATGGTCAATGAGTGTGGCTGTTGTGTCTGTGACTCGAGTAGGCTTAGTGGTTAAGGGGAATAGAGAGAAAGAGTACATTATATTAATGAATTCACAGACAGAACTGTTGTTAGTATGCTTCAATAAGTCCAGGCTAAAATCCCCTATTATATGAATGCCATGATATTTAATGTTATTTGCTAATGATAATAGTTCAGTTAATTTGTCAAGGAAAATATTTACATTACCACTTGGAGGTCTATATAAAATTATACACATAACTAAGAATGTCTTCTCCATTACCTTAACGTCAATACTTAAGCATTCTATGGAAGAATTAAGACATGAAGAATCTAAACACATTGAGGACATATAGGCATTAGTGACATATAATGCTACACCACCTCCACATCTATTACGACAATTAGTGTGAAGGTTATATCCCGGCATCTGGTACACTGAAGCAAGATCAGAATCAAGTCTCGTTTCGGAAAAACCAATAACATCAAACCTCAAACATGAATGCGACAAGACTGAATCAGAAAAAAACCAGGATATTTGAGGGAAAAACGTATATTCAGACTAAGTATTGTAAAGTTAACATCACTACTTTGTGTAGAAAAAGAATCAATAAATATATATTTAGACTTTGGAACATTCAAATATCTTGTTTGTATATAGAAATTATTTTATTTACGTCTAACTCATTGTTGTATTTATCATCTAAAACAGTAAAGGGATCAAAGTTTTAACTTATCAATAAGATCATTAGAATTGAAGGATCTGCTTAATCCGTCAGTTTAAAATATTTAATAAATTTGCATCATCAATATAAGCAAAGGGTAATTCGTCAAAGTACATAATACAACCACAACAACTTCACGTAGACTTACTCACTGCTGAAGCATTCACATGCCTCTTTTCTTATTACGATCTCGTAGTTGTCGCTGAGAATGGTCTGAAGCCTCACTTGAACTTTCCTGTCCGCTGTTTACACCTTGCATGGCAAGGACTGCATCACCGCCCCCCACAGCGCGGGTTCAACAGCACTCCCCCCCTTGGAAGCCATGGTCCCACCAGCGATACGAATACCACCGGAGGAGGAGTGACCATTAGCACCGGGAGCTGGCTTGCTACTGGAAGTCACGCCTCCAGCCGCTGCACGCGATTTACACCACCAGCGCCACCACTGGAAGTCGCTGGGGCAGCGTTATTGGGTCGTTGGGCAATTCTCTCCTTTATGATGAGCTTTGTGAACTTGAAAAAAGCGATTTTTCCTTCCTGTCTTGCTTGCTTCAGTTTAGGTAGTTGACTGGTTCTTATGGCTTGTGATGCTGCACACAGGTCTTCATTGATGAATATGCCAGATCCCTTCAATTTCCTGGCATTCCGGAGAACTGCTTTACGATCAGCAAACTTTAAGAATCTTGCCACAATTGTTCGAGGACGTGAGGCAGAGATCGGTCCAACACGATGACCACGTTCAAGGTTCATAGATGGAAGTTGTAGGTTTTCTTCAATTATTTTTTTCACCTGTGTTACAGTTTGCTCCCAAGTTTCTCCAGCAGAAAGTTCATGAACTCCACAGAAGCGTAGATTAAGGCGACGACTGTAGTCTTCTTGGTAGTTGACTCGTTGTTCCATATCGTCAACTCGAGACTTGTAGCCATCAACTATGGTTCTGTTTTCATGATCAGATTTCTGCACAGCTTTAATTTCCACTTTCAGGTTAAGAACTTCTGCTTGAGTAAATTCCAGGCTTTTTGTTAGATCGCTTACCGTTGATTCCAATGAAGCTATTCTTGATTTCATCTGATCAGTGACGATGTCCATGGCAGCTCGAAACGCTCGTTCTTGCGAATTCAAAAGCACTTTAAGCGTGTCCGGATCCATGGTTTGAACAACCGAGGAGCTGGAGCTGGAACGTGTTGCCTGTACTGCTGTTAACAAGCAAGTCAAATATAACCCACTCACAACAACTCATAACCCACTAACAACACCTCATAATTATTGATAATATCTTATAACTCTAACAACACCTCATAACCCACTCACAAAACACTCACAACCCACTAACAACACCTCATAGTTATTAATATCTTATAACTCTCTAACAACACCTCATAATCCACTCACAACCCACTTTAAACACCTCACAACCCACTCACAACACCTGCCACCTTAACTATCACTCCCTACTACATGCACAACCACACTCCACCACAACCCATTACAACTCCCACTTCCACACCACTCCTAACACCAGCCTTCTAGCCCCCCACCATAACCACAACCATAACCACACCTCTCCCTATCTTTCCACAATATTCCATCCCCTTCCTCTACCCCCTACCACACTATAACCACGCCCATATATTTTCCACTACTATCACAACCATAACCACATCTACCTCTTATCTTTCTCTTTCCTCAATATTATATCCCCCTCCTTTCCCCTCACCACACTATAACCACACCCCAATATCTCCCCCCACCACACTATAGCCACACCCCAATATCTCCCCCCACCACACTATAACCCCCATCCTCTACCCCCCTACCACACTATAACCACCCACCCCCACCCACAACCATTCCACATCATTTCCTCTCATCTTCCAGCCACTCGCACCCCCACCACCACTTCACCACCACACCTTCGCCCCACCACCACCACCACACCTTAGCCACACCCCAACCACACTTATGCGTTCTCGGTACAGTCAAGGACGGTGTATGTAGATGGGACCAGTAGGGCCCCTATGCAGCCTGGCGATTTCAAAACACTGGCGCGTAAGCAGTCCAGAGATATAGTGGTCTATGGATATGTGTTATTTTTACTTGCTTTAGGAATTCAAGTAAGATTTATTTATGGTTATCAAGGGAAATGTGAAGAGGGAAGGACATTTTATCGATGCCAGTAGAAGCAGAGTAGCTAAGATAGAAGAATAAGATCTTAGCTACTCTGGGCAGGGATTCAGAGAGAGTTAAAGACCACTAGTGTTAGCTTAACAACATCCCTCTATTTCTACACCCCGGTGTTAACGGGTATTCACAGACAAGACATGGCATTGGCGGTACATGGTTGTTCAAAGCTGAGTGGCTGAGCGACTACAATGACGTCACAGCCTCGCCAGCGAATCACAATCTTCAAAGCTAACGTGTCAGCCAATCACAAGGCAGCCGCGGCCTGCATTTTCAAGGTTATTTCCATCTACCTCCAATCTCATTCCGCATGAACTTTCAGCTTCGTCGTCCTTTTCAAAAAGTAGGTTTCCTTATTCCTTTCATTCCAAAATTCCCCCTGTACCCCCTCCTTCGCTTATAACCTCCAAACTTTTTTTCCTTCTCTATATATCGGCCGATGTGTTGTAGCTATTTTTATTTATTTCTCTAGTTTATAGCTTTTCCATCTTCCTTCTCCCCTTTCACCCCCCCGGGTCGCTTCAACACTTTTTTTTCCACCCCCCACATCACGGGGGGGTAAAAAAAGCCGGTGTCTAGTACTTTTCCTTGTATTCAGCTATTCTTTCCCCCCCTTCCGATAATAACCCGGGTCTTCTTCTTCTTCTTGTGCCCTCTTTCGGTATATATAAATTTCGTAGCCCCTCTTTCTCCTAGTGTTGGCTGAAGCCCCCACCCCGGGGGCGGTCAAAAAAACCCCCCGGCTAACACCCGTACCCATTCACTGCGGGGATGGACAAGGGGCCCGGGGTTTTAATTAGGAAAAAGGGGGCACACCACTATACCTGAAAGTCTGCCGGAGCCATGCGTCGTGGTGTCGGGGCATCGATACAAAATAAGATCCGCGCCACCATTCTTCACACATCACCACAAAACAAAATCCCCAAAAACGCCTGGGTTTTTTTTATAGGGGCCCCTAATTTCGTTTGTATACTTGCCCTATTAAAAATTTTCTTGGGCGAAAACATCATATATACTCAATTTATGAGGATTTTTATGTAGTAGCTTCCTTAAAAAACCGCCCTATTGGGGGCCGCAATTGCTATTTTTTAAAAAAACAACTCTACGTCATCAATCTCCTCTGGAAAAAGCCAAAACGCTGATGGCAGTTTTTAAGCTAACAACCATGGGGGTAAGGCCTTTGAATGCGCCCCCCTGTTTTTTGGGAAATGCTAGTAGCCGA
>JACEEZ010002633.1:45000-50290 GCA_016584305.1 Chionoecetes opilio | reverse complement strand
ATTTCATGAGTTATTTTTCCGCCTATACTTTATTTACTACTGTTATAATCTTTGTCAAACTTGCAGCTCAACGCCAACAAATTAGTTCTATTGTCTAGAAACACTCGTTAGTGGCACAGACGTGCTTACATGCTTGGGATCACGGCAGTAGACTACATGTTCGGTCAGGATGCATCCCCGCTGTACAATTCCTTGGATCAAGTACAGAGAGTTTATAGCTAAAGTTAATAAATCAGAGAATTGTTTTTTTGTGTAGTTAAGAAAAGTGGTACACACAACTACACAAAAAAACAATTCTCTGCTTTATTAACTTTAGCTATAAAAGACTCTCCATTCATATTTAATAAAAAACTTTATGCCCAAACTGATGGGGTTTCCATGGGGTCTTGCTTGGGTCCTTCCCTTGCCAATGCTTTTCTATTTCATCATGAACAAATTTGACTGTCTGACTGTCCTACCTCTTTTAAACCCTTTTATTATTATAAACGTTAAGTTGATGACACCTTTTTATTTATTAAGAATGTTGAACATATTCCCTTATTTTTTAATTACCTTAATTCTAAACACCCAAATATTTACTTCACATATGAATTTGAAAACCAATTATCACTACCATTTCTAGATATCTTAGTTACACGTAGGGATAATTATTTTACTACCTCAGTCTACCGTAAACCTATAACCGATGGGTGTGATGATAGCTAGTTGGTCACACTGGAGAGAGAAACTGACTCCAGTGGTAAGATTAATTTTTAATTGAAAATATCAACATACATATATAAAAAACATGTTTTGAATAATAAATAGTACAATGGTTTTTAGGTCAGCGCGCTAATGCAGTGCGCGCTGGGTAAGGGGTGAATGTGAGATGGTGAGTTACATGTTTGTTAATTATAGTTACATTAGAAAACATAAAATAAAGGGTTATGAAAAAGTATATATGCATACTGAAAATTAATAAAAACAAGTTATAATAGTGTGGGCTAAAACCACACGTTTTCTCTTTCGGAGCTGGTGTAAGAGAGAATGAAGTTTGTAGGAGGGACTGCTACAAACTCCCCTCCTAGCGGTGTGTAGGGGGGAAGCCGCTACAGACCTACCTTCACAGGCCTTGGTACTCAATATTTATCATTCATCCCTAACCTTTTTAAAACCAATACTATTAAGACTTTACTACACAGATGTTATAGTTTCTCCTCCAACTGGTTTGCCTTCGAAAATGAAATTAAATTCCTTACAAATTTTTCCAAAATATGGTTTATCCCCTTAAATTGATAGAAAAAAAAATCTCTACTTTCATAGATGAAAAGTTAAAACCCGAAGTCGAGCCCAATCCGAATCTATATTAGACACACATTATAAAACTTCCTTTAAGGGCCCATCTTAGTTTATCTTCGTAAAAAAGTCAATGATCTACTTAGTTCACTTTCCTAACTCAAATTTAAATTTGTTTTTACTAACCTTTACTATAAAACACTTAAATATAAAGATCCTTACCTAAAACCCCTACCCTCCAATATAATTTATGAATTGAGTGTTCGAGTTGTAAGGCTCGATACATTGGCGAGACGTCGAAAATCTAACCCTTAGGTTCGCAGAACATAAGGTCTTCTGTCGTACTGGCCGACCTATTTCTTTCCCCTTCTAAATCGGGCAAATACGTTCCTACTCCCTGATCTGACACCACTCTCTATTGATGATTTATAATCTTAATCACAGGCAAACTTCTCTAGTGATACTAATTATTAGTATCCATACACATCAAGCACTGTCTCCTGATCTTAATAATCAAGTCACCTCAGGGTCATTCTTCCCTCAAATGATTATATCACACGGGTTTCGATCGTCCGACTCTCGTTCCGCGCCGCATAGTGAACGAATGCTACCTGTAATATAAAATTGTTTCATTCAGTCCTCTGCCACTAGAACACATACACTTCAAGGTTTGTTTAGGTATAAATTTGTTTTGAGTTTTTATTTTAATAGGATTTATTAGTGCATTAACATTTTTATTGTTTGCTTTAAGCATTTTTTAGTAATTTTAACGTTATAACCATTTTAAGCCTGATGATCCAAGTGCCTTGGCGACACGTTGCACGCCAAAAAGAACCCCAAGAAATGACGTTGTTTTTCACTTAACATCCTAATGTATCAATTTAAGAATATCACTATAAATAATATGTTATATATTTACATAACATATCATATATAGATATTATAAAATATATATTACATTACATATTATAGTTATAATATTAATATATATAATATTTAAAATTATTTTAATATATATATTTAATATATATATATATATATAAAATATTATATAGGGTATTACATTATTATATACTAGTATATATATATAATCATATTATTATATATTAAAATTTATTATTATGTATATAAAAATATATATTATAATATTATAATTATATTTTATATATATATATATATATATACTATATATATATTTTATATATATATATATATATTATATATAATTATATTATATTATATAATAATATAATTATATTATATAAAATATTAGGGTGGAGTGAAAGGAAAGGGCTTTTTATTTGTTTTCATAATATGAAAATCCCCATTGTGAACAAAAGTTGCCATATCCAACAGGAAAGAAGGGGCTAAAGTATTTGTCCTATCTGTCCATCTTCACTGGCCCCATGGTTTTTTGAAAACTTGGAATTATTAGACTGCGTTTAATTTTACTGCATTTTTTATAATTACCATTTGTCAATTATAATATGCGGGCTCTTTGCTGATTTTAAGCAATTTTTGTTTGCTCCAAATCACCCAGAACTCACCCACGAGGCGGCTGCATGTTGAATTCCACCCGTGCCCACTAGGGTACGCCGTATAACAAAAAAAAAAATCTTAACTTTGGCATGCCAATTTCCCTATGTAAAGGGAAAATTCTAAGACGTTTTTTATCTGATTCCATTTTTGCATTTGAGCAATTCTTACTATGCAAATCGCACTTTTATATTGCACCCTTTTTTCGAATAATGCTTAAATGAGTACGCAGTGTCCGGTTGGTCCTGTGTATTGCATCATGCATAAATATGAGTTCCAAATGACTACGTGGAAAGCTCTTTCTGATCATTTGGTTCATCAGGCACTACATCACAGGGGTCACAGCCCTCAAACGTTGGCCTAGAACGTGTCCATCATGTCCTTCTTAGACCTGAAGCAGGGCATGGTCTCCCGGTGGTGGGCCCGAGCCCGGATGAACCCGTCTCTGCCTGCTGCCCCACCACTGCTGCCGCAGCCTCTGTCACCTGCTCAGACTCTTTCGGTGCTCTGAGTGGGGATAGAGAACTCCGGAACCTCGTACGGGTTGACCAGGATCTCCTGGATCTGATCCCCGGACAGTGAACAGGTGAATGCCGGCTCGTGCACCTGGGCCCGGCCTGCCAGCTGATCAGTGTCTGCAAGCTGGTGGCTGACAAGTTCAGCTTGGTGTGATGCGAGGTCTTACACTGGTGTCCCCATACTCCTCGCCAGCCCTCAGCTTCAAAATTTGGGTCACGGCGAACCTGCGGTCGTCCTCACTCCCGCTCGCCATCAGCGAGAGGAGGACACATTCTGAGTGTGCAAACCTGCTCCTGTCCGCACGGAAGGTCACAGCTGTTTTGGGAAATTCTTGGGCTGCGAACTCATCACTCTGAGACTGCGTGAGGATGTGCTTGGGGCCGTCCTCTAGTCTGGTGGTGAACTTTGATGTCATAGTAAGTTTGAAGTACACCTGCAGGCAGTACTTGACTAGGGTTTCCAGGGTGTTCAGTTCTTTGCCAGTCAGTCCATGCTTTCTGGGCCCTTGTACACGAGCGACTAGGCTGTGGTGAGCCATTTGGGGTGGAACACCTTGCCACACTTGATCTCCTGCAGCTTGGACGGGAAAACGCCCCGCTTCACAGCCTGGACCAGCTGGTTTGGAGACCTGCTGGTCAGTGGACTGTTGACCAGGATATACTCCGTATCTCCGTGAGATCTTCACCGCCTGGCACTCCTCTGACTCTGCGTTGTACTGCATCTCATTCACGCTGGACAGCAGACTGCACACTGGACCCGTTTAAGCCAGTGTCAGATGAGGTAGGCCAGTCCGATGCTGGTGATAAGGTGGCGCAGGGGCACTCGTTTGTGTGCAACACGCATATACTCCAGAAGAGCTTGCGTCGCAGCATCTTCTCCAAATGGGCGTGAGTACCACCCTTCCACCCCGTGTTGGCCCTGGTTGAGTCACCTTGCAGTACGATAAGTGAGTCGGTGGAGTCGTATGTCACCAGCAGATCATAGAGAGCCTGAGCCACCTTGAACGCAGGCTTCTCAGGTGGCACCGGGTCCTCTGGTACAAAGTGCCAAAGGTACCTTCCAGATGGCGCCTCTGTCACTGACACATGCTCCTCCCTGATCAACCTTGGGTGCAGTCTCTCCCCTAGCTGTCAGGCACCATCGCCCTGGTCTTGTCCTTCCACCCATCGTAACCCAATCCAACTATTTTGTTACCCTGGTTAGGGTACGCCGTATAACAAAAATTCTTTTTCTCAACTTTGGCATGCCAATTTCCTTTGTAAAATGGAATTCTAAGACGATTTTATCTTATTCCATATTTGCCTTTGAGCAATTCTTACTATGCAAAAATGCACTTTAAGCTATGTTTTGCATATAAATATAAAAGTCCATTTTTGCATAGCAAGAAGTGCTCAAACCAAAAAGTTGAAGCGGGCAAACCATCCTTAAAATTCAATTTTACATAAGAAAACACGCTGCCAAATTCGAAATAATCTATATTTCACTTTTTATTGGACCTACGGCGTACCCTAGTGCCCACCCAATACCCAACCATATGTGAGCACGTTTGATACTTCTCTTACTCGGTGTGGTAGTCAAATTTTTTATTGAAGGATGGCATTAGTTTCTGAGAGACTATCTTTGCCTTGATATACCCATGTCTTCTTTCTTGATCATGAACTGAGCCTGCTGCCTCTGTAACCAGCTTTATTCCTCTCTCCACAGCTTGTGTGTGGCATGGATATATCGAAAAGTGAAATCGATATTTTACCTCTGACGATAGAGGGTCGTGTCGTATAGCTTGGCACAACATTTTCTCTGGTATTCCTCTCAGCACAGGGGGCTCCAGTCGAGTCTCTTGCCAACTTATTAGATCATGTAGTCAGTGGCCTCAAAGTTAATGTCAGGGATCTTGAATTGCCTGACCATCGAACGGTGGAAGACGATCTTACAAGAAGTATTCTGCGTATAGCCAGCTCTC
>JACEEZ010002633.1:32500-37500 GCA_016584305.1 Chionoecetes opilio | reverse complement strand
CATGATTCTGCGAAGATACTTATTACCAAAGGCATCGATTCACCTCTTCAAGACGCTATTAAGTGTCCACGTCTCACATCCATAGAATAAAAAAGGAATCACAAACGATTTGAAGAACCGGATCTGTGTCCTTCTGCAAAGGAACAAACGCCAAATACTCGTGCTGTGCGAGTACATAACACCGTGGGCTATGCCAATCCACCTCATCACTTTTTGACTTGACCCGACGTCATTCTGGACTGCGCTACCATGATATGTAAAACTTTCAAAGATATCAATGTCTTCGTCGCACGCATGAACAGACTGTACTGTTTCATCTTGTAAGCCCCCAAACACCTAGATATTGCTCTTGAACCAGGAGACCTCAAGTCCCAAGGTCTTTGCCTCCTCGTGCAGCGCTTTTAGAGCCATTACTAGGACCTCCAGCGACTCAGGAAAAATCACTGCATCATCGACAAAAAACAAGATCAGTGGTCTTGGTATTACCGAGGGATGCTCCACAATCACTTTGATCTACAACTTTGCCCAATACCCAGTCCATACAAGTGTTGAAAAGTGATGGGACAAGGATGCACACTTGCTGCACTCCTGTATTCACAGGAACAATGTTGGACATACCTCCCCCACACTTCACAAGTTTACAATACTCTCAGTCCAATAGTACAGGCCAGTCATCAGACCAATAGTCTGTGCAGGAATCCTGCGAAGTAGCAGAAGATCCCAGAATGATTCACGATGCACTGAGTTAATCGCCTTTTTGAGATCAACATAGGCATCAAGCATCCCCTGTCAAAACTTACGTCAGTGTTCCACCAGGACATGAAGCGCTAGGATACGGTCCGTCGTTGACTTACCAGGCGTGAACCCAGACGGCTGTGGTCGGTTATGCTTCAGTAAATATCTGCAGATCCGTGTCAGCAATAGATGGGCAAATACCTTGCCTGGTACGCTGAGCAGTGTAATACCGCGGTAATTGTTGCAGACCTGACGGTCGCCTTTCCCTTTACAGATAGGGACGACCATCCCCCTTTTCCAGACAGGAGGAATGGTACCTGAATGCCATACAGCAGTCAAGACAGCATGCAATCCCGGATCATGGCCTCACCTCCAGCTTTAAGAAGCTCAGCACTAATACTTCAAACACCAGCTGTCTTTTTACCCCTCAAATTTGCTACAGCCTCTAAGACTTCGTCAAGGGTGCAGTTTCGTCAATGGAGAGATCGGCATCCACTGCCCGTAATGCAGTGGTGTGAAGCTGCCCAAATGGAGGGTCAACCGTGAACAACTTAACTAACTAAGCAATAAACAAACTTACTCACGAAATAATCATCACTCTTCACGAAAAAAATGGACGCTGGAAACAAAGAGAATAATGTAAGAAAATGGTAAGCAGAAAAAAGAGAAGAAACGAGTAGACCAAAAACATATAAGCTACATACAAATATGCATCAATAGATGAATATAAAATGATGAATGCAAACAGGTATATTAATAGATGAACACACAAATAAACAAATAAATACACTAGATAAAGTAGTTGACCGGACACTTCAATCAGTACAACTCGAACCATTTTCACCTGAACCAGTGTCAACACAACCAGTGGCCATCTCAACCAGTGACCGTTTGAAACAGTGATCATCTTAACCCCTTCGCATTATATGACGCGTTATGCGTCATTCGAGAAGTGATGTCTGGAACACCTATGACGCGAAACGCGTCATTCAGCCCTTTGCGGCAGAAAAATATTCGCCTAAAATCGATAAATAATGCTATCTGCGTCATTTTTGGGCAAGTTTTCAGTGAGCTGATCTATTTGAAAACTAATTATCTGGCAGCCCTCTGTAAGCATTATGTTGGTAGTGCGCAAATTAAATTACTTTAGTTGCCTCCCGGCAGTCAGTCTGTCAGGGCATTGTGAGTGGCTGTGACTTAAAGTCCAAAGCGGGGACTCAAGAGTCTGCGTTCAGTGCTTTAGCGTGTATTTGTTGCATAATAAATCTATGTGAATGACCTGTCATTGCATATATAATGAGGATCACGATACTGGAAATAGGCTATACATAATCGTGTAACGTTGATAACGGACAGTCCAAGCTAATGAAGTAACTATAAGCTATAAACGAGGTTTATAGCGATCTATATTCTATATAGCCTACTAGCTTGAATGGTTGACGTGTGTGTTAGCTAGGTTATGATATAGAAAGTGAAACTGTGCAGTGCGAGTTGACTTATATGAATTGTACACACGGGTAATTTTTTTATAATTTTGTTATAAATATATACACATGCACACATTTATATTTATAATACTTCGTGTTTGCACTTACACTATATGGTTTTGTGTACATTGGTTATTTAGTGTGTTTGCAAAAAAATATACTGAAACAAGCGTATCTTCGATCGTTGTGATGCTTGACTGTGGGCGTATGTGTGCACGTATGTGGGTGTATGCATGAACTTCTTTTTTTTTGTTACTACAATATATTCTGCCAAATATTGGAAACATGAGACGGAAAGCGGTGACTATATCAAGGCAGAGGTGAATGGGGTTTGGCTTCAGCTCAAAAATTCTCCATCTCCAAAAATATTAAGGCTTGAAACTATCGCTTAGAGGTATTCTTGTCTTTACAGTGTGGATATATCATAGATACAACTTTCGTGCCTATTTTCCAAACCAACTAACCAAAATATATAGGTTGTAAATAATATTTCACTGCTAGTAGATGGTCAAGTTTACAACGATACATCTCAGGAAATATTGCAGATGCGAATATTCTGAAGACATACCAGAACTGCTGATAAAAATCGTCACATATAATGCATTCATAGAAAAATTACTTTAGTGAGGAAAGTTTCGAGAAAAGAAAGTGGGAACATACTATACAGTCCGTAATAATTGGGTATTTGATCAAATAATCAAGAAATATTCGCCAAAAATGTTTTCTTACATAGTACTAAAAGCTTACATTCATATTCTTTGTTTTTAAGAGCTCTACACAGTGAAACAAAACTCAAAGCTGTATCATAAAACATTGTGAAAAAATCGAGAGAAATTAAAACTTCTGATGGTTTCGCGAGAAATGTTTAGTTTACGCTACTTTTTCCACGGTGGATATTCCGTTATCAGAAAACTAATGATTTCTATGGAAGACTGATATAATTCCGCTTCTTTTGGTATAGAACACGTCGAATGTTTTCTGAAAAAAAAATTCTAGTGAAGAGTTGAAGTCAATTTACTGTTTATGCATTCAGTCTCATAATGGGATTTATTCTGTGTGCTTAATAGTTTTTTATACGATAATCTTATAGAAAAAACATATCCAAGGAAAACAGTAATATCATTTACACTGATAAGAGTATTTGGAATGGAAAAAAAATACACTGGAAAGTAAACTTTTTTACGCGTAAAAAAGCCCTTCTGACGGCCTCTCCCACGGCTGCCATGAGCAAGAATTCATAAATATAATTACGGAATGCGAGAGGGTTAAGCAGTGACCATCTCAACAAGTGACCATTTCAACCAGTGTCAACTCATCTGGTGACCAACTCAACCATTACCAACTCAACCAGTGACCATTCCAACCAGTACCAAGTCACTGGTTAAGCTGGTACTGGTTGAGATCGTCACTGGTTGAGTTGGCCACTGGTTTAGCTGATCTCTGGTTTGATATCATCACTGATTGAAATGGTCATTGGTTTAATTGGTACTGGTTGAGTTGGCACTGGTTGAGTTGGCACTGGTTGAGTTGTTACTGGTTGAAGTGACATGGAACCGTTAAAGTAGAGTAAAGACAAATATGAATATAAGTATATGAATCAATAACAAATAACAACATAAACAAGTTAAAATGGGTAAACAACGATCAGCAAATTTAACCTCACCTTTCCTCCCCTTGTCGCCTCCGTGGTGTAGTGGCCTAGCTCGAATCTGCAGACCCTGGCTCGAATGCGGGCCAGGACAGTCGGCGGTCAGCCCAAACAGCTGTTCATCCTTCCTTGCGGGGTTGGAAGCGATAAATGGTTGGTTGCGATAAATGGGTACCTAGGGAAACCTGGGGAATGTAACTGTGGTAACCCGGATGTTACAATAGCCCTGTGTCCCAGGATGCATATTCCCGTTCTCTGGAATAGTATGTGATTTGGGGAAGTTTCTAGCCAATCACAGCTGTCCAAGCCCGTGACGTCACATGAGGGTGGAACTTAACCATGCAACCCTAACCCTGATGAATGTTGCTTATTTCTAACCCCGGGTGTAATGTACCCAGTATTTAGGATGAAATAAGCACCATTTCTAATCATTTTTCATTAAATCAGACAATGCAGTGATAAACTATAACTCTAAAACTTTATTTTACTGTTAAAAAAACTTTAACCTAAACTGATATGATGTAGGACTTTAGAAAACAACAAGAAAAAGGTCTTGTTTTTCTTACTTGTGTAATATAAATTCCAGAGACAGGTTACTAGTGATCAGAATGACTTTATACTTATCAATCACACTCTTGGGTCCCTTCAACTTCGTACTGGACCAATGCCCCCACAGCCTCATTCATCGATTAATATGCAAGTATATAAACGGCACTCTGACACTACTACGCTGTTCTTAACGGCGGGAGAAATTCAACCAAAATAGACTCCAGAGGTAACACAAATAGAGACACGAAATAGCAGCACCTCGCATTACAAGGTCCTGACACGCACTGAATAATACTGGGAGGGACAAACTCCTATCTCCACGCACCACGTGACAGTCACTCAGCGACGGCGTGTTGGGTAAAAAATATCCAGGGATAGGGTTCCCGGGTTAAGTGGACAAAAATGTGTATGTTTTATTGAGGTTACACAAATTTAATTGCTTAATTTAACATAACCTAACCCTAATCCAATCTAACCTTAACTAACCTAACCAAGATAATTGAAATTTTTAAATTAAAACACTGGTTATAACCCAGTGATCATTTAAGCTCAATCTCCATGTAACGTCATAAGCTTGGATA
>JACEEZ010002633.1:20000-25000 GCA_016584305.1 Chionoecetes opilio | reverse complement strand
CGCGCTTGATGCCCGGCCAGTTAGCTCGGTCCCACAGCCATATGACCCGTTGGCTTGTTTCCTCGCTGGTGGGGTTGAGGCCGATGTGGGATAGCACTGCATTATGAGCAGAGCTACCCACTCTATTCAACTGGCTGCACTGCACAGTGTCTGCAGGAAGATCAGTGAGCACAGGGTCCAGAGAGCCACCACGCACGTGTGTGGGAAAAGTAACATGGTTGGTGAGCCAATGTCAACTCTATGAAGTAGTTCACCAAGTAGTTCACCAAGTGCTGATTCAGGTCGCCCACGACAACGGTGCTCTGGCAGTCGCGGGTGGCCATGATGATGTCGAGCTGGTCAGGGAGGAAGGCGTGTGGCGCTTCGCCATTCCATTGTGAGCGATAAAGGGCGCACAGCAGGACAGCACGTTTATCAGCGAGAAGACGGCGGAAGAACATCGCCTCCATCTCCTCGGGGACAAAGAAAGGCAGTAATTAAAGCTGCAGTTCCTCGCAATGGCACACAGCTACATCACCGCCCTGTTCGGTGCCCCGATCACACCTCATCTAGTAACAATAGCCCGAGATTAGAGAGGTTAGAAGGGGAAGTGAGGTCGGAGCCGAGGAGGATTATACCTCATTTGTAAGGAATATAATTGACGGACAAAAAAAAAAAATTCCTTATAGGGAAATAAGGTCCAGAAAGAGTGATCCAAAATGGATGACCACCAAGCTAAAACACAACATTGGAGTAAAAAGAAACATTTATTTAAGGTTCAAGGCAGGATTGGTAAACAAAGAACAGTATAACGTGATGGCAAGGACAGTGAAGAAATTAACTCGAGTTGCTAAGAACAATTATGAGATTAAAGTAGCAGAACAGGCGAAAGGGGACCCAAAGGGGTTCTATCAGGTTTATAAAACAAAGACAAGGGAATTAGTTGGACCGTTAAGGTCAGGACAGGGTGAGGTCTTAGATACGGATGAGGATATGTGTAGGAGTCTAAATGATTATTTCTTAAGTGTTTTTACGGAGGAGGATACACAGACGATACCTGATAGTGAACAGATGTTCAAAGGAAGCGATGAGGAGAAACTCAAAGATATTGTGATAACTAGGGAAATGGTGGAGGAGGGTATAGAAAAAATGAAAAAATTTAAATCGCCAGGACCAGATGAAGTGTATCCCAGGGTATTAAAGGAATGCAAGGAGGTTATTAGTGAGTCGTTAGTGCACATTTTTAGGAAATCGGTTGAGATAGGCGATGTGCCATTATTGTGGAGGAAAGGAAATGTTGTTCCCGTATTTAAGAAGGGAGACAGAGGACTAAAGTCAAATTATAATTATCGACCCGTAAGTCTAACATCAGTGGTGGGTAAATGATTGGAATCTATTATTGAAAAAAACATTAGAGAGCACATAGATAAACATAGTTTGATCAATGATTCACAACATGGATTCACCAAGGGTAGGTCATGTCTCACCAATTTATTGAGTTTTTATAGGAAAGTTTATGAGACGGCAGATAATGATAAGGATTATGATATAATATATCTGGACTTTAGTAAGGCATTTGACAAAGTACCACACGAGCGATCTTAAATAAGGTTAGGGCTCATGTATAGATGGGAAGTTCTTCATTGGATCAGAGCTTGGCTAAGTAGTAGGCAACAAAGGGTTACAATTAATGGTTCCAAATCTGAATGGGGACTGGTGACAAGTGGAGTTCCACAAGGGTCTGTTTTGGGCCCATTACTATTTTTGATTTACATCAACGACTTGGATAGTGGGATTAGCAGTGATATCAGCAAGCTTGTTGATGATACTAAGTTAGGTAGGATTATTGGATCACAGTCTGACGTAAACATATTGCAGGGAGACTTAGATAAACTTAACGAGTGGGCAGTCAGATGGCAGATGGAATTTAATACTGATAAATGTAGCGTTATGAATGTTGGTAGAAAAAACCCTGGTAATAGATACACCATAAGCAATGTATCGCTGAAAAGATCAGAAGGTGAAAAAGATCTTGGAGTGAGGGTGAGCCCAGACCTCCGACCTAGGAAACAATGTATTGAGGCCAGAAATAGAGCTAATGGAGTATTAGGATTCATTACCAGAAGTGTTAAAAATAGATGTGCGGAAGTTATTCTAAAGCTTTATCTGGCTCTAGTCAAGCCTCACCTAGACTATGCAGTTCAGTTTTGGTCTCCATATTACAGGATAGATATAGTGTTGTTAGAAAAAGTGCAGAGAAGGATGACCAAAATGATACAAGGGATGCGTAACTTTAGTCATGAGAGGAGATTGAAGTTATTAAAATTACACTCACTCGAGAGACGCAGAGTAAGGGGCGATCCGATAGAAGTTTTTAAGTGGATAAAGGGATTTAATAAAGGAGAGGTAGGAAAAGTTCTTACGGCTTTTAACCAGGGTAGAACAAGAAGTAACGGATTCAAGTTGGAAAAGCGTAGATTTAGAAAGGAAATAGGGAAAAACTGGTTCACAAATAGGGTGGTGAATGAATGGAATGGTCTCAGTAGACAGGTAAGTCATTGGTTGACAGTGCTGAGTCATTGGGGAGCTTTAAAGGGGAGCTGGATAGGTTCATGGATGGGGATGAAAGGTGGATGGTAGGTGACAGGAACTACCACGTGTAGGCCTCGCGGCCTCTTGTAGCTTCCTTATTTTCTTATGTTCTTATGTTCTTATGAGATTCTGTCACATGACGTCATACACTCGCCATACATAAATGTCTCGACGGCCACCACGATGTCAGTTCTGTTCCTGAGGATAGTGTGTATGAGCTCGCCGACATTCGACCTGAAGCCGCAACTTTAGCTGACATGATCTTGAGGCCAGCGTGTATCATTCCCTGCTCTTGGCGGCGGTATGGTGAAGCGGCAGCAGCGTATACGGCAAGGTTGGAAGCACCTGTGTGTGGTGCTGTGATGGGTGGAGTGGGCTGGGAAGGGGCTGAGTGGGGAGGGGCGGGATTCGTTCAGTGAACAGGGCCCTGAAGAATCGTTCCTGCCTCGCCTCAGCTGCGCGAGTAAAGCAGTTGTCTGCGGTATGGCTAGAACGCAGACAGTAATCACAGACGAGGCTCTTCCTTTCCTCAGCCAGGCGTTTTCGGCAGAGGTCGTGAGTGTTTCCCCTTTTGCCGCAGAAGCCACATACGAAGGCGGTGCAATGATGTCTGGTGTGACCTAAATGGAGACACCTTCAGCAATGCGGCAAGTTAGGTCCGCTCCTAGACTGGGTGGCGGCAGAGTCGTAATTTCTGGAATTCGTCAGTTGCATTTATATACTAGATGTATAAATCAAGATATTTCTCTCTGTGTAGGAAAGGTTGTATATTTCTGGCCCTTCATACTATAATAATCAGGAATAGTAAGCGTGCAGTGAATCATTTGACAAATACTTATTCTACGATTAATATGTCCCATTTTCAATAAAAACATGCGAGAAAATTATCTACATATATTAATGTAACGAAACAGCAACAGAAAAGATCTTATAGTAAAGCCCACAGTTGTACATTTTTACAATAAAAAAATAGAAATACTGGTGTTGTGTGGCAACCCCAGCTTTCAATGTCTAAAGGCGTATGGAGTACGAGCACACACAGCAGTAAGTGAAGTAAGCGGTAAACTCTCTCTCTCTCTCTCTCTCTCTCTCTCTCTCTCTCTCTCTCTCTCTTCTCTCTCTCTTTTCTCTCTCTCTCTCTCTCTTTTCTCTCTCTCTCTCTCCTCTCCCCTCTCCCCTTCTCTCTCTTCTCTCTCTCCTCTCTCCTCTCTCTCTCTCTCTCTCTCTCTCTCCCCTCTCTCTCTCTCTCTCTCCTCTCTCTCCTCTCTCCCCTCTTCTCTCTCGCTCTCTCTCTTCTCTCTCTCCTCTCTCTCTCTCTCTCTCTCTCTCTCTCTCGCTCTCTCTCCCCTCTCTCTCTCTCTCTCTCTCTCTCTCTCTCTTCTCTCTCTCTCTCTCTCTCTCTCTCATCTCTCTCTCTCTCTCTCTCTCTCTCTTTTTCCCTAATTCCCCTGAACTTATTAAGTATTCTATCTACTTTTAGGTGTAACGGTTCCTTTGTTTATGTAATTCATCTATTCATGAACGCTGCTTTATTGTTATCATAATTATTATTATTATTATTATTATTATTATTATTATTATTATTATTATCATTATTATCATTAACATTATTATTATCAATATTATTATTATTATTATTATTATTATCTTGTAGTTGTTGTAGATTCGCACATATATTGTATTTTTTTTATGTTACGGTAAAAGTCATAATATGGGTTAGATAGTTTGATATTTATTTATTAGACTGACTCCTCCGTTTCCACTCTCCACGAGGAGTGCCCCCAGGGGTTGCCCTCTCCAGGATCATGGGGACCAGGATCTCCTGGATCTGATCCCCTGACAGTGAACAGGTGAATGCCGGCTCGTGCACCTGGCCAGGCTGCCAGCTGATCAGTGTCTGCAAGCTGGTGGCTGACAAGTTCAGCTTGGGTGTGATGCAAGGTCTTACACTGGTGTCCCCATACTCCTCACCAGCCCTCAGCTTCAAAATCTGGGTCACGGCAAACCTGCGGTCGTCCTCACTCTGACTCGCCATCAGCGAGAGGAGGACACATTCCGAGTGTGCGAACCATGCTCCTGTCCGCATGTAGAAGGTCACAGCTGTTTGGACCTTCTGGGCTGCGACCTCATCACTCTGAGCTGCGTGAGGATGTGCTTGGGGCCGTCCTCTAGTCTGTGGTGAACCTTGATGTCGTAGTAGAGTTTGAAATACACCTGCAGGCAGTACTTGACTAGGATTTCCAGGGTGTTCAGTTCTTTGCCAGTCAGTCCATGCTTTCTGGTCTACATGTACACGAGCGACTGGGCTGTGGTGAGCCATCTGGAGTGGAACACCTTGCCACACTTGATCTCCTGCAGCTCGGACGGGAGAACGCCCCGCTTCACAGCCTGGACCAGCTGGTAGGAGACCTGCTGGTCAGTGGACATGT
>JACEEZ010002633.1:0-15000 GCA_016584305.1 Chionoecetes opilio | reverse complement strand
ACTTCACGGCACTCTCAGTCTCAGAGTACAGGGCAATCATCAAGCCAATTGTCCTTGCAGGAATCCTGGGAAGTCGTAGAAGATCCCAGAGTGACTTACAATACATTCAGTCAAATGCCTTCTTGAGATCAACATAGGCTGCAAGCATCCCCTGACAAAACTCACGTCGTCGTTCCACCGGTACACGAAGAGCTAGGATACGGCCCGTAACCCTGGTTACTTACCAGGCGTGACCCCAGAGTGCTGAGGTCTCTGATGCTTTAGCAGATGGCTGCGGATCCGTGTCAGCAATAGATGGGCAAGCACCTTGCCAGGCACGCTGAGCAGTGTAATACTGCGGTAACTGTTGCATTCCTGACGGTCTCCTTTCCCTTTCCAGGTAAGGGCGACCAGCTCCCTTTTCCAGTCAGGGAGAATGGTACCAGATTGCCATACGGCAGTCAAGACATCATGCAATCAGCCGATCATGGCCTCACCCCCAGTTTTGAGGAGTTCCGCACTGATATTACAAACACAAGCTGCCGTTCCACCCCTCAACTTTGATACACCCTCTCTGACCTCGTCAAGAGAGGGTACGGTTTGTTCAAGGGGAGGATTAGCATCCACTGCCTGTAATCCAGTGGTGTGAAGCTGCCCAATTGGAGGTTTCACCGTGAACAACTGCCCAAAGTACTCAGCCCAACGAGCCATCTGCCCATCCATGTCCGACACGAGGCGCCCATCTGCTGCTCGGATAGCACTCGCCCGAGATGGAGACATGGAACGGAGCTTCTTTGCTGGCTCGGTAGGCGGATTAAAGGTCATTAGCATTCAAATGGCCCTCGACATCCTCATCGAGAGTCCTGACATACCTCTCCTTGTCTCTCTCTACCTAGGAGAGTTCTAGTCCTTCGTAACAGAGCCCAATACTAGTCCTGGTTCTCAGCAAGCCTGGCAGAGCGACTCTTCTCGCTTTTCTCCAGCGTCTCCGTCGAGACAAAACCACGCCTTGATCTCGGGCGCTCCCCAATACACTCCTCGGCACCCTGGAGATTTTTACGTTTAGAGGTATCCCACAGTTTACAGATCCTCAAGGGCACCGAGCACTTAATACGATTTGAGACTGCACTGATACTCATGGGCACATGCTATGTCCATTAGCTTCTCAAGATGAACATGGTATGGTTTTCTCATGAGATTCTTCTGGACTTGACGATGAAACTTAACCGGGGAATGCGGGAACTGTGATTTTTTTGGGCCGCCAGTGCGGCAGAGTGAGTAAAACAGTGACCATTACCGAATTGGATGAAATCCACATCACGTCAAGGTAGTACAACTCCGTCATCCGGCATATATCTATTTTTAACCACAAAGGTTGGGGCACACATGGAGTTGTGGTTTGGTTGTGGTCAGGAGTTAAATATTTTGGCGCGAATGCACCAACCGCTTGCGAGTGACTGTACTTGAGGTGTCAGGGATGCCACTCCTTGGGATTTTTTCTTGTGAGGAAATACAACACAAAATAAGGCGTGCGTAGAGAGTAAATAACAAGTATATATGAACAGTAAAAGCGAACAGGAGAGGTGGGATGGTTATAAGGAAGGTTTGGTATCAGATTACCTCTCTCGCCTCGGGACTATGCATGCCTCATACACATTTGTGTTTGTTTTGAGCACAGATGCACTCAATTATGCCTTGCTATGCATATTGTATGCATTTTGGGGGGGAATAACCATGATATATGTCAGTATAAGTAGATATAACATAATATTGGATATATTCATGCAATTATCATTATTTCCGTGCTTGCAGCTCATTATATAAAAAAAAACCCATTGAAACTGAATCTTAAATACGGTACACATGCTTACCTTGAGATAAAATATTGGATAAATATTGAATAATCCCCCAAAAAATTCAAAGATAGACAACAAATATACCAAGGCCATAGCCCAAATCCCAAGATCTTGGAAAAAACCCAAGGAGTGGTATCCCTACATACAGCGTAGTTAGGCAGAGTGTGTGGTGTATGTTATCGACAGCTGCCATCTCAGCCTACATGTGACACAGTTAGTGGACTTCTACGAATGTTGGCGCGGTTTTTGTATGCGATTGAAAATCACGCTTCCGGAAGGCATGCCGCAGTCGCCCAGGAGAGCCTTCCGGAAGGTATGCCGCAGCCCACGGGTTAAGTGTAGCAACAACAAGTATTTGAAAAGTTGCAAAGAACTCAGCACCCCGGTAAACCCTGCAGTTCTGGAGGATTCTCCAACGAGTACTAACAAGGCTGTGGTCGATCTCCTTAGCTACCCCTCCGGCATTAATATACCATGTTCAGCGGTGCAGCTCTGGTCTCTGATACCATGAACCTACAATTCTCATTCTCATTCTCATTATCAAATTGTGGAGGCAGTGGCCGAGTGGTTAGCGCCTTGGAGAGCTGAACTCAATATCCTGAATTAGAATCCTGCCGGGAGCAACAATTTCAAGAGCCTGGTAGGGGAGCAGAAGGTCCCGAGTTCAAGTCTCACCAAGGAATATTGTCAAATCCACCGTCGAGAGGCCGAAGCAGCCCACATGCAGCGTATACCTGTCTGCCGATTGCAAGTGTGACAGTGGACTCTAGGGGCTGCATGCGCCTAAACTGAAGAATCGAACATCACAGAAAATGAGATCTTCACCTGAGACCACAGGTGTCACTATAAAAATCCACCCTGCGCCACCAACGGGCGAGATCGACCAACATCATGACTCTCCATATGCTTACAGGCGCTATAGGCTACAACGTAAAAAAATAAAAATACAAAATAAAAATTCTCAACCTGCTGGACCTCGCGAAATTCTGAAGGAGAACTGTTAATGCTCCTGGTACAAGAGCAATATTGGGACCAACACATAACTCATAGCCATGGAGCGATTAATATTATATGTTGATCGTAAAAAAAAATACTTGTTTACGACATCATATAATTTATCTATGTTTTTGTATTTTAAACTGTCAAGCTTTTATGTTTCTCATTTACTAAATATTTAATAGTCATGCCATGCCTGGTACAACGAATCAATATGGAACCACACATAGCTCATAGCCATGGAGCGATTAATTTATATGTTGATCGATAAAAAAAAATACTTGTTTACGACATCATACCATTTATCTATGTTTTTGTATTCTAACTGTCAGCTTTTATGTTTCTCATTTACTAAATATTAATAGTATTTTCTCCCCTAACATAAACAAAAATGGTTCGTCATCTTCCACTCCTCAGGTCCTCTTCGGTGGGTGGCTGGTCTTAGTCTGATCATTAGCACAGTCTACAGGCCTCTCTCATTCCCCATCTCACGGTCCTCACTAAAATGCCTTCGATAGACTCTTTTGAAGACCTATTGGCACAGAATGACTGGACATGGGGAATGAGGAATGCTACGGGAAAACCATGAAATTGTATTTCACCACCGCTATCGACCCTTTTCAGAAGGGAGATGACGATGAAGATGCAGGTCGGTAATATTTATACATAGTTACTAGTTAATATCATATTTTTTAGCATCATTGTTATCATAATTTTTATTTCTCATATTCATACTTTTTTTTTCATTATCGATAATATAGATGATAAAAAAAAAGTAGGAAAAAGTATAGGCAAATTGACAAAAAAAACTATAAAAAAACCCCCACTAAACTACTCTCTAATTATATCCATTTCAATCTGCCATCATCCACTTTTTACTTATTCAATCATTATCAAACATGATTAATGACTTAGAACTTGTCTGCGTAAATCTCAAACTTAACATTAATCTTAAACCTAGAAATCGTGAACTCAGGTCCAAATGATTAACAAATAGAGACCTCATTAGCAAAGCCATTTATCGTTTCCGATAGAAAAAGGGTAAAAAAACTAGAAATGAAAATAAGATATAATCATATATAAATAAGATATAATATATTATATTAATTTCATAAATATGGATATAGATCAGTAAAATAATATATTACTGAATATCTCAGTATTTATTACATTATTATAATTGTTATCTTATTTGCATAATTTTTTTTTTTTTTAACTATTTTTATATGAAACGAAAAATGGCTTTGCAAATTATGTCCCTATTTGTTATTTGTTTGGACCTAAGTTCACGATTTATATGTTTAAGATGGATTTAAGTTTGTGATGGACGCAAAACAAGCTTTAAGTAATAAGTAATTAATCTTGTTTGATAATTATTGAATAAGTAAAAGATGGATGATGGAGGATTGAAATGGGCTCAAATAGGAGAGTAGGTTAGTGGTTGATTTATTTATTTATTTATTTTTTTACATTTTTGCCTTTTCCGCCAGTAGGCAGTGACATTCAGGCTCAGATGATAGGCCCTGGAGACTCACTTGAAGGTTGTTATGATTGGCCCCCCGCACGTGGTGGCACGGGCCCAAAATTTTTTTATAGTGGAGCCTGTGATTAGAGGCTCATGCCCCTCCCCTCTCTTCATCCCTGTGTCCTCCGCAAATGATTAATGGGCAGTATGTGGGTAGTCTTAAGGCCGAAATATTTTGGCACCTGGTGGGACTCAAACTCGGTATATGGAGCTCGTCACGGAATAAACGTCACTCGTATAACGGAATGTTAATTTTTATTTTTTGCATATTTGTTAATATGGAAATGTTGGTCTTTTCATGAATGTTGGTCTTTTCATGTTAATCTCTCTCTCTCTCTCTCTCTCTCTCTCTCTCTCTCTCCTCTCTCTCTCTTTTCCCCCCTCTCTCTCTCTCTCTCTCTCTCTCTCTCTCTCTCTCTCTCTCTCTCTCTCTCTCTCTCTCTCTCTCTCTCTCTCTCTCCTCTCTCTCTCCTCTCTCTCTCTCTCTCTCCTTTACAAATCATGCCGCTCCAGGGTGTAGTGGCTAGCGCACATAGCTATACGAATCTGTGGGCCCTGGATCGAATCCGGGCCAGGGCAAGTCAGCGACCAGCCCAATCTGCTGTTCATCCTCCCTTTCCGGGTTGATAAATGGGTACCTGGGGAAACCTGGGATAGGTAACTGTGGTAACCCGGATGTCACTCTATCCCTGCGTCCCGGGGTAACGGTTTCTCACCCACCGCAGGCGCAAGGGATAAAGCGACGGAGATGAGCACCGAGGGCACGTTCAATTAGCGTATGCCCCCATCTTTATTTTTAAAAATCAAATTATTGTCCAGTTTTTTCTACCACATCTTCCATCAATCCAACTATCACTCGCTTTCAAATTCCACATCCCCATCAAGCCAACACAATCACCCCTTTGAAGCCTCACTAACCATCCTCCCTCAAATTTACCTGGGGTTTCCTTCTCCTAAACCACACATAAAGCAAACTATCAATACAATTCCTTAAAACCCCTTCAAATCCCTTGCAAACCTAAATTTTAAAACCCGGCTCCGACAGTTCCATTCGGTGCTGGAGGGTATGCAGCGCCTCTTAAAAGGCCGCCACTCCGTTATCGAGGATAAAGTCAAAGCTCTCGTACTAGTGCGATTAGGTATACTTTTTGCGTCGGGGTACACACCGTACACTCAGCGCTTCCTCCTACCCCAAACCCTTTGCAGGCCTGGGTTGGGGATTCAGGTATTACACTATTATTTTTTTATTTACATTTTGGCCTATAGCGCATGTAGGCAATGACCTCTAGGTGTGAGATGGTAGGCCCTGGAGTCACAAATTTAGGGATGTGATAGTTGGCCCTCACCCGTGGGGGCGCAGGCAAGATTTTTTATAGTGACGCCTGTGATTAGAGGCTTATGCCGCCGGTCCTCCGATGCACTCGCAATCGAAGGTAAGTTAATGGGCAAGGCATGTGGGTATTCTTAGACCACTCGACGGTGCAGAAAGATTTTAAGTGGATATATGGGTTTCACTCGGAATCGAACCGGGGTCTTCGAGAACGCCAACCGGTGACGCTAATCACTCTGCTATCAGCTCCCCCGGTGTTGATTATAAGGTGATAAAGTGTTCGTGTTCCTCTTTTCATCAGGTGTTTGATATGTTTGTGGGAAAGAAAGTCACATAAAGCAAAGAAAAGGATGGAAAGTAAAATAACAACCTAATCTGACCTAACATAAACCTGACCTAGCCTAAACCCTTACATGACCTGAACTCATTTTACCTAACTTGACTTGAAACCCACATATCCTGACTTGACTTGACGCTTTTTCATTACTATTTGTATGCTTCATTTTCCTATTATCATTAATTGATAATCGGATGATGTAGGCTGAAATATTACGCTAAAGTTTTTCTGAAAAGCTGAATTAATGTGTATATAACATATGCATTTGATTCAAAATTATCATACACTACTGTAAACTATTTTTTTTCTTGTTTATGCTAACTTGATCAAACCACATAAAACAATAACGTGTTAATTACAATGTGGTAAAGTGATTGTAGAGGGAATCAGTTAATATATTTTTTTATTTAATTATGCAAAAAAGCGCCTGTATGCAGTAAACATGCAGGTATAAAGGTGGAGAGGCCTCGCTACCGCCCATGGTGTATGAGAAGTGAAGCCAGTTTTAGAAGTAACCCCTGAAGTCTTTGGCCGCCATAAATGTGTAGGCCGGGTGGGTGTGCCGGGCTGTCATTATTATAATGATCATAATTTTTATTGTTGTCTCCCATGTAAAGTAGCATGGAGCAGTAAGATAAATAGTAAGTGTGGTACACACTTACTATTTATCTAACTGCTTCATCATCACAGGAACTACTAACCCATCACAGGAAACGGTAGGCCTATACCTCCCCAATATCAAACTCTAACGGCAATTGATGTTTAAATGACAACTGATACCGACCTACACCAATATGGCCGCTGTGACGTTTTCTCTGACCTCAAAACGGGGGGGTTGAGGGCTTCTCCACCCATAATTGCTCCATGCCTCCAAGGCTCAGATGGTAGGCTCTGGGTTTCACTCGAAGGTTGTGATGGTTGACCCTCCCCCGTCGTGGCGCAGGCAGGATCTTAAAAAGTGGAGGCCCGTGATTTGAGGCTCATGCTGCCCCTCCGTGTCATTCGATGCACTCGCCGACGAAGGCAGAGTTAATGGGCAGCATATGGGGGATTTTGGGGAACTCAATGATTTCAAAAAGATTTTGGCACCTCCTAAGGGTCGGGCTCGGCACACCGAGCACGCCACTTGCAGGCGTTAACTGCTGTCACCGCTTTTTCCGCTACTGCATCCCCACATATTAAATCTTTTCAAAGAAGAGTAACAAGACACCTCCTGAAAATAAATTTGGCCTACCCCTTTGTTTTATTTTATTCCCTTACGGGCTTCCTTATAGGGACTGGCAACTAAGGGGCTTTGTGTTTTTCCATTTTTGTTGTGCCCCCTTTGGGCCCGTTCCTTTGATGTAAAACAAAAACAAAACAAAAACAAAAAATATTACATACCCGCCTCTGGACCTACATTTTCTCCAAAATTTTTTTGTATTATAGTAATGTAGCTACCAGCAATTATGTTAGACTTATACCCTAGTAAGACTACAGGCGGAGACAGGCGGCGACAGGGAGCGACCCGCGACAAACCCTTTCGATCTAGAAGTCGCATGAGAGCTGNCTCCTGCCTCTTTCCTCTGAGTGGCAGGTGAACGACTCCTCCGTCCCATCCTCAGAATCCTGGTGATCTTCAGTCTGGCCAGGAACATCTGCTCCTGCAGCTCAAGACGTTGACCTTTTCATTTTCTGCTTCTGCTTCTTCAGCTTAGCCTCCTCTTCCAACTGCTTTCTTTGCTGTTTTCACTTGTCTATGCTCTCTTTCCCTGTCTACCCCTGTCATCATCATTGCACTCTCCTCCCCAACTTTGATCCTCTGGTAGTACAGCCACTCCAGGTCTAAAGTAGGGACTTTGCTGGCCAGGGGGCAGTCACACTGCACTTGTGCTCTCGCGTGGCACAGCTGGGGGTTGGAGCAGTGGGATTCCAGGTCCTTGCAGAGGAAGATCGTGTGAGGGCAGGCCGTTAAGTCAAACAGCCTGTCCATATTCTTCTCCACGAATTCCTTTACTGCTTTAGTTGCTCTGTCTCTCTCCACTTCACTAACCTTCTTCCAAAAATTATCTATCCTTCTGGTCACGGACCGGTCAATAACAACCACTGGAGGTGCAAACTGGGCGTTTGATTTCTTCCACTAGGCAAGCACCATGGGGGTCTGATCCTTCGCAATGTCTTTCACTGGGTACCCCCGCTTGTCAACACACTCCCGGATGGCGCTGAGTTCTTGGAGAAGGATTCCCCTCTTCATCACGCCGCGATACGTAGGCACCTCACTCTCAGCAAACTCTCGTCCACCGCCAACAAAGGCGGCCAACTTGGATCCAGAGCTCTGTCTAGTTGCGGGCTTCGACCCACTTGGTTTACAAGGAGAAGCCATCCTGAAAAAGACGATCAAGAATTGACGATAGATGCAAATGAGGCGCTCACTCGCAGTACGTTCTAAGCGCCACCTCGGCCAAAACACGTTTTAGTATAGCATTTTCTTGCCACATCCCTTCTCTATCTGGAGCCGTGGTCGGGAGCTGCATTTGAGAATGGCAACATGGTCGAAAATTGCATCAAGTAGTCGTGTCACCATTGCGGATCTGGTTGCAAAGCGGGTGCATAAATATATTGCATAATTTCCCAGCGTTACCATCCATTAAGTAGAGCAAAATCGCCTAATTTGCGGTACCTAGGTCCAGCGTTGAGTGTAAACAAGATGTACCACCTGTACTCCGACTGGATGGGTGGGAAAAAAAAGATAAAAGAAAAAAACAAGAGTAAAGGAAAGCAATTACCGGAAAGTTTTCATGTGGAAAGAACTTTCCTTCTCACCACCAAATACTGATACTTGCTCGTTCTGTGACATAACTAAGAACAATTTGAAACATTCCGGTAGTGACTCACAGAAGGCAACCTTGCAGCGAGAACTTGATGCACACCTGGCGTTGGCACGGCAGGCACAAACACTAATGAAGACTCTGGGGCAGGACCGCGACAATGATACTCGTTTCATTGCCATGGACCTCCAACAGACACAGCCAATACCTCGTCTCAGCACTAATGTTGCCTACTATCATTCATCATTATTACCCCCGCCAACGAGGTTGGAGAGGTTATGTTTTCACCCCGATCTGTCTGTCTGTCTGTCTGTCTGTCTGTCTGTCTGTCTGTCTGTCTGTCTGTCTGTCTGTCTGTTAGTGTACAGGATTTCTCGAAAAGTTGCAAATAGATTTTGACCAAACTCGGTATACCATGTCTATGTGGAAGAACTGATTTAATTTTGGATGAAATCTATTGACAACTGTTGCCATGGCAACCAATTGATGAAATATTCGACCGGAGGTATGCGCTCATACTGAGTGCAATATATATATATATTATATATATATATAATATATTATATATATATATACTAGATAATATATATATATTATTATATATATAATATATATATATATATATATATATATAATATATAATATATTATATATATTAATATATATATATATATATATATATATATATATATAATATATATATATATATATTATATATATATATATAATACTATAATATATATAATATTATATATATGATATATATATATATATTATATATATATATATATATATATATAATATATATATGTATATATATATATTATATATATATATTAATATATATATATATATATATATATATATTATATATATTATATATATATAATATACATATATATATATATATAATATATATATATATATATATATAGTTATATATATAATATATATATATATATATATAGTTATATTATAATATATATATAATATAATATATATTATATAAAATATTACCATGGTACCCTTATATATTTTATATATATAATATATATATACTATATATATAATATATATATATATATATCATAGATATATATATATATACGTATATTTGATTGAAAAATTCGGGCGAGGTAGCGCTCTACTGAGTGCCCCCCCCTAGTTCACCAATGTCTTCCTCCATTTCTAATCTTTATTATCGCTTACTATTTTATGAAATTATGTTTTTACTATCCCTTTCCATACTCTTCCATGTCTTATTGTTATTCACTGATAATATTTTATGTTTTATTGTTATACATTTGCATTTTCTCAACGTTTCTACATTATTGAATTTATATGGGGTTATAACATTACGGAACTTTTTTCATTCACACTCTCGTTACTATTAATTACAAGCAATGTATTATTCATTTTTTGTGGTAAATGGCTAGCTACCAATTTTCCGAACATTTTGATAACACTGTCACCTCTCTCCTTAATCGTGTCTGATAGTTACAGCGTTTTATAAGTCGCCAAACTTCAGACGCGATTTACTCCGTTTTCTATTTACGGCGCTTAGGACGTTCTGCGAGTGAGCGCCTCAAATGAAGCCGTTACTTTAGCGGGGCTAAGCTATGTTTTGCATATAAATATAAAAGTCCATTTTTGTGTAGCAAAAAGTGCTCAAACCAAAAAGTTGAAAAGGACAAACCACCCTTAAAATTCAATTTTACATAAGAAAACACCCTGTCAAATTCGAAATAATCTATATTTCACTTTTCATTGGACCTACGGCGAACCCTAATACATAAACCAGTGGGAAAGATCAGTTTGAGGCTAGCGTGCAACATGCCCATATAGCCGAAGTTGGCGCTGACGGACTATGAAAATAATATGTATCGATTCAGTCTCACAGTGCAATCGCTGATTTGACACGTAATCATCCCAGCGATACCCCATGATTCTGCGAAGACACGTATTACCATTAGCATCGATTAGCCTCTTCAAGTCGGTATTTAGTGTCCATGTCTCACATCCATAGAGTAAGACAAGGATCACAAGCGACTTGAAGATCCGGATCTTTGTCCTTCGGCACAGGTACCGACAACGTCAAATACTCGTGCTGAGCGAGTACATAACATCGTGGGCTGTGCCAATCCACCGTAATGCTTCTTGACGTGACCCGCCATCATTATGGACTGCGCTAATAAGGTATGTAAAACTTTCCAAGATCTCAGTGTCCTCGCCGCACGCATGAACAGACTGTACTGTTTCATCTAGTAAGCCTCCAAACACCTGGTCTTAAGCCACCTCAAGTCCCAAAGGCTTTGCCTCCTCTTGCAGCGCCTCCAGAACCATCAACATGACCTCCAGTAACTCAGCAACGATTACTGCATCATCAGCAAAAACAAGATTAGATATCTTGGTATTGCCAAGGGATGCTCCACAATCCCTTTTCATCTACAACTTTCCCCAATACCCTTCCTAAATGTTAAAAATGATGGGGAAAGATGAAACCTTGCCACACTTCTGTATTTACGGGAAAAAAAAGCTGGATACACTCCCCCACACTTCACGGCACTCTCATCCAGAGTACAGGGCAATCACAAGCCAATTGCCCTTTGCGGGAATCCTGGAAGTCGTAGAAGACCCCCAGGGGAAATTACAAAAATTTCTCAAATGCCTTTTGAGATAAATGGTGCAAGCACCCCTGAAAAAAATCACGTCGTCGTTCCACCTCCGAAGAGCTAGGATACGGCCGAACCCGGTTATTTACCAGGCGTGCCCCCAGATGCTGAGGTCTCGATGCTTTAGCAGATGGCTGCGGATCCTGTCAGAAATGAGGGGCCCCAAAGCACCTTGCCGGGCACGCTGAGCAGTGAAATACTGCGGTAACGTTGCATTCCTGCGGTCCCCTTTCCCTTTTCCAGGAAAGGGGACCAGCCCCTTTTTTCCAGTCGGGGAGAATGGTCCCAAATTGCCATACGGCAGTAAAGGGACATCATGCAATCAGCCGATCATGGCCTCACCCCCATTTTTGAGGAGTTCCCCCTGAATTACAAAACAAGCTGCCGTTCCACCCCTCAATTTTGATACACCCCCTCTGAACCTCGTCAAGGGGGGGTACGGTTTGTTCAAGGGGAGGATTAGCATCCACGCCTGTAATCCAGGGTGTGAAGCTCCCCAATTGGGGGGTTTTTCACCGTAAACAAACTCCCAAAAAGTACTCAGCCCAACGAGCCATCTGCCCCCCCCAGTCCAACGGGGGCGCCCACTGTGCTCGGATAGCATCGCCCGAGATGGAGACGGAAACGGAGCTTTTTTGCTGGCTCGGTAGGCGGTTAAAGGTCATTAGCATTCAAATGGCCCTCGACATCCTCCGAGAGCCCTGAAACCTCCCCCTTGTTTTCTCCCTACCTAGGGAGTTCAGTCCTTCGAAACAGACCCCAATATAGCCCCTGGTTCTCGCAAAGCCGGGCAGAGCGCTCTTCTCGCTTTTCTCCAGCGTCTCCGCGAGCCCAAAAACCACGCCTTTATCTCGGGCGCTCCCCCCAAAACACTCCCCGGGCACCCTGGGGATTTTTTACGTTTAGAGGTATCCCACAGTTCTAAAGGATCCTCAAAGGGGACCGAGCACATTAATACGATTGAGACTGCCCCCTGCATATCTGGGCACATGATGTCCATTAGCTTTCAAGATGAAAAATGGATGGTTTTTTCTTGAGTTTTTTTTTTGGGGAACTTGACATAACTTTTAACCAGGGGAATGGGGAACGTGAATTTTTTTTGGGGCCAGTGCGGCGAGTGAGTAAAACAGTGACCATTTTCAGAATTGGATGAAAATCACATCAACGTCAAGGTAGTACAACCCCCATCCGGCAATATATTATTTTTTAAAACAAAGGGTTTTTGGGGACACATGGATTGTGGTTTGGTGTGGTCAGGAGTTAAAAATTTGGCGCAATGGCACCAAACCCCCTTGCGAGGGGCTGTACTAGGTGTCGGGAGCCACTCCTTGGGGGGTTTTTTTTGTGAGGGGGGGGGAAAATAAACACAAAATAAGGCGTGCGTAAGAGTTAAAAAGTATATAACAGAAAAAGGAAAAAAGGAGAAGGTGGGATGGTGATAAAGGGAAGGGTTTGGTTTTTTTTAGATTTTCCCCTCTGCCTCGGGACTATGCATGCCCCAACAATTGGTGTTTTGTTTTAGCACAGATGCACCAAAATTTGCTTGCTACAATTTTATGCATTTTTTGGGGGGGGAAAACCATGAATATTCAGTATAAGTAGATATAAAATAATATTTGGGTATATTCATGCAATCTTTTTTCCGTGCTTTTCGCTATTATATAAAAAAAAACCCCCTTGAAACTGAATCTAAATACGGACACATGCTTTCCCTTTAAAAAAATTGGATAAATATTGAATAATCCCCCCAAAAATTTAAAGATAGCAACAAATATACCAAGGCCATAGCCCAAATCCCAAGATTTGGAAAAAACCCCAAGGAGTGGTATCCCCCAACAGCTAGTTAGGGAGATGGTGGTGTAAAGTTATGACAGCCCGCCATCTCAGCCTAATGTGCAAGTTAGTGGACTTCTACGAATGTTTGGGGCGGGGTTTTTGTATGCGATTTAAAATCACGCTTCCCGGAAAAGGGATGCCCCATCGCCCCGGAGGGGCCTTCCGGAAGGTATGCCGAGCCCCGGGTTTTTAAAGGGAGCAACAACAAGTATTTAAAATTTCAAAGAATCAGCACCCCCCCCTAACCCGCAGTTCTGGAGGATTCTCCAACGAGTACTAACAAGGCTGTGGTCGATCTCCTTAGCTACCCCTCCGGCATTAATATACCATGTTCAGCGGTGCAGCTCTGGTCTCTGATACCATGAACCTACAATTCTCATTCTCATTCTCATTATCAAATTGTGGAGGCAGTGGCCGAGTGGTTAGCGCCTTGGAGAGCTGAACTCAATATCCTGAATTAGAATCCTGCCGGGAGCAACAATTTCAAGAGCCTGGTAGGGGAGCAGAAGGTCCCGAGTTCAAGTCTCACCAAGGAATAATTGTCAAATCCACCGTCGAGAGGCCGAAGCAGCCCACATGCAGCGTATACCTGTCTGCCGATTGCAAGTGTGACAGTGGACTCTAGGGGCTGCATGCGCCTAAACTGAAGAATCGAACATCACAGAAAATGAGATCTTCACCTGAGACCACAGGTGTCACTATAAAAATCCACCCTGCGCCACCAACGGGCGAGATCGACCAACATCATGACTCTCCATATGCTTACAGGCGCTATAGGCTACAACGTAAAAAAATAAAAATAAAAAATAAAAAATTCTCAACCTGCTGGACCTCGCGAAATTCTGAAGGAGAACTGTTAATGCTCCTGGTACAAGAGCAATATGGGACCAACACATAACTCATAGCCATGGAGCGATTAATATTATATGTTGATCGATAAAAAAAAAATACTTGTTTACGACATCATATAATTTATCTATGTTTTTGTATTTTAACTGTCAAGCTTTTATGTTTCTCATTTACTAAATATTTAATAGTCATGCCATGCCTGGTACAAGAGCAATATGGAACCAACACATAGCTCATAGCCATGGAGCGATTAATATTATATGTTGATCGATAAAAAAAAAATACTTGTTTACGACATCATACCATTTATCTATGTTTTTGTATTCTAACTGTCAAGCTTTTATGTTTCTCATTTACTAAATATTTAATAGTAATTTTCTCCCCTAACATAAAACAAAAATGGTTCGTCAATCTTCCCACTCCTCAGGTCCTCTTCGGTGGGTGGCTGGTCTTTAGTCTGATCATTAGCACAGTCTACAGGTCCTCTCTCATTGCCCATCTCACGGTCCTCACTAAAATGCCTTCGATAGACTCTTTTGAAGACCTATTGGCACAGAATGACTGGACATGGGGAATGAGGAATGCTACAGGAACCATGAAATTGTATTTCACCACCGCTATCGACCCTATCAGAAGGGAGATGACGATGAAGATGCAGGTCGGTAATATTATATCATAGTTACTAGTTAATATCATATTTTTTAGCATCATTGTATCATAATTTTTTCTCATATCATACTTTTTTTTCATACGATAATATAGAAAAGGCAAAAGAAAAAAAAAAATCAAAAATTAGCCTCATCCACTTTTTAC
>JACEEZ010002632.1:0-29856 GCA_016584305.1 Chionoecetes opilio | reverse complement strand
TTTTCTTTCACTTCTTGGTGCAATCCCGGCATGGATCACACAAGTACACAAGGTTCTCGTGCTTCAACACATCCATGCTGACCACGAGCAGTCCCACACAAGCAACTTTGAACCACACACCACACCTCTCACACCCTATGGCCTACACCGTCAGGTACCACTCTCTTGCACACACCACACGCATTCTTAACCATCTTGGTTGATCTTACTTGCAGTAGCTAATCAAGAAATCTTCGCAAAAAGCCGTGAGAATCCTGGAGGTCTCTCACACACGTCTTCTCTCTTCAGTTCCACAGCTCAACTTGTCTTGTTCACTCATTGAGTCATCTTCACCGAGGAGTGAACAGAAACGGTGTGAGGGCCTCTCCATATATAATACCTCTATGGTCTGAGGGCGTCGCCTCTCCTTATATTATACCTCCATGACCTCCAGTGTCTATGGCGTTTGTAAACAGTGATGGTTGTGATGGTGGTTGGAGTGTTCATAATTTTCCATACATTGTGTTTTTGAACGTGTTCTGGCGTATACCATACTTTACCATAAGCAACCAGGCAACGATAATATATTATATTTACATGTATTCTTTATTATATCAAGGTGTTGGTCAGTAGGTAGATTAACACTGACTACGATGTTTAAAGTTAGCATTGCCTTTTCGTTGTACGGCGAGTATTGTTCAAATGATGGTGTAAAGAATGGTGTTATGAATGATGGGTGTGTATGGACACAGCTCGGTAAAAGTAGTTACAACCAATACACGATCGGTGGTTTTAAATATCCTGAACGATTTGTTCTCATCATAAGGAGGGTTTCGGTATAAGTGCAGTTACAACTAATACACGATTGGTGGTTTTTAGGGTTTATGGAACTGTCGCCGATAGGAACTCGCCGAAACACCAACCGAAAACTCTGGCTGACAGTGGAACACTCGCCGAGGTGGAAAATTTCGGCGACAGTTCCACTTGTATTAGATGAAAAGAAAGAATAAAGGGTAATAATGGACGAGGACTTCACGGTCGTTTTCAGAGGCACCGATAAATTTTTCCTGACCTACAATATTTAGGTGCTTTTTCTAATGGAGATAGTTTTATTTTCCGGAAACCCATAAAAATTAAACAAATTTAATTACCGAATTTTATGGTCGCCGTTTCCATTAAAAAAACACTCCATCAGAAAAAGCACTAAAACATGGCCGGGAGAAATTAGTCAGGGTCTCAGATAACGGAAGTAATTGAATAGAACATACCAAACCTAACCTTATAGGTTTTAATGAAACCTGACCTAACCTTAACCACTAAGTATACCTAACCTAACCTTATAGGTTTTAATGAAACCTAACCTAACCTTAACCACTATAAGTATACCTAACCTAACCTTAACCATGCATAAAATTCGGTGATGAATTATTATTATTTTTTTTATGAGTTTCCGGAAAATAAAAACTATCTCCATTAGAAAAAGCACCTATTGTAGGCCAGGAAAAATTAGTCGGTGTCTCTGAAAACGACCGCAAAGTTCTCGTCCATCATAACCGAAATAAAAGCCATTTCATTATTGGGTTAAGATTTGTTTTATCGCCCCTGCCATATCTCGCTTACTACCTTATGAAGGACTAATCTTTTGTCATACACGTCTTCTACTAACCTTCAAACCTCTTAGAAAGCTGTTATTTTGGTCAAAATCACAGACAAATATGATCTAATAAGAATAAACAAAGTGGTGCTCCACCGTCGCCATCAGCGCAGTCTAGACAGCGGGACGGGCGCTTCTTCCAGTCTTCTCTCACGGACAGCAGCCAGACTAGGTTAGGTTAGGCTAGGTTAAGGTTAGGTTTAGTTTAGCTTTATTTTAGGCTAAACTAATCCTAACCTAGACTGGCTGCTGTACGTGACAGAGGGCTTGGCCTGCGGTCTCTGACTGTGCTGATGGCGACGGTGGAGTTGCACCTTATTTGTTCTTAAGATCATTCTTGTGTGTGCTTTTGACCATTGTAACAGCTTTCCAAGAGGTTTGAAGGTTAGTAGAAGACGTGTATGGCAAAATATTAGTCCTTCTTAAAGTAGTAAGCGAGATATGGCAGGGGCGATAAAACGAATCTTCCAGATTTGTTCCAGTTCCAGAAGTTCCAAAAGTTCCAGGTACCGGTTTGAAGTATCCTGAACGTTTTGTTCTCAATATAACTAAGGATTATATCTAACTCCTATAGGCTACAACAGCCGTCGGAAATGAAAAATAACAATGGGGGTCTAAGGGGACGAAACACCCCCAGCTAGGTTAGGTTATGTAATCAATGCCCGATAAATAATCTGCAGGACTTGGTGGGGCCAAGAACCCGGGTAATCACGCACCATCAAATTAGTTTTTTTAACCTAAATAACTCTACCAAACATACCCTAAGCTTAACATAACCAAAGTCTAACCTAATCAAACCTAAACGTAACCTAACCTAGCAATTATTATATAAAAATAAGTGTTATATATTTGGTTTCTGCAAGTGAATAACTAGTGCACAATATACTGAGCCGAAAATAATAGCGAAAAAGTAAGTTGTAAGGCCTGTGGAGCCAGCCAACTCCTGCGGAATATTAACCCAATGCCTAGGTTAGGTTAGTTAACTATCAGGGGGGTCTGAGGGGATGCAGCCCCCCAGTTATGTCATGAGAGTAATGGTCAATAGGGAGTATTGGTTGAAACTGCATATTTACCAGTATTTCTGGTATTATTTTGGTAGTGGACTTTCAAAATTCCTGTGATTCTCACCTATATCATCGTATAGATTTCTTCATTCTGAGTACTATTTTGAACCCCATTTTCCTTGGCGCAATTGAATAATAATGAGATATTACAAGCACGAGCCTCTAATCACAGGCGTCACTATAAAATTCCTGGCTGCGCCACCACTGGCGAGGGCCAACCATCACAGTCCTCAAGTGAACTTCTACGGCCGATCATCCGTGCCCTGGAGGTCACTGCCTATAGGCGCTATAGGCTCAAATGAAAAAAAAAAAAAAAAAAAAACTTACCTTACCTGAAGGGAGGCAAGTGCCCTAGTCCTCCCTTTCTGTTGAATAACCAGCCTAACCGAACTTAATAACTTGAGGCTACCAAGTGTTGTAACTTATTATCACTATTTACATACCTTATCAGGAAAGTGTACATTTTATCTTAACAGCCACTGGCGAGTACTTAAAAAAATGTACCAAAAAAATTTACCACCTAAGAAGATACTTCAATTGGATACGCACTAGATACGTGGTGTGAGGATGAGGCCGTGCAAGGAGGGTGGCATGCTTTGGAGCCACGTTGGAGGTGCGAGGGTGCCTCATGAAGGGCTGTCTTACTCGCCACTGACAAGTAGAAAAATTATTTTTACACGCCACTGGTGAGTGAGAAATATCATTTTGCCGCCATGTAATTAATTTACTCGCCATGGCGAGTAAAATACTCGCAACTTTCAGGCCTGCTTGTTCTGATGAATTTGGGTGCTTGCATAGGAGACCTGCGTATTGGAGGAAGTGGTGGTGGAGTTGGTGCTTGGGGTATGCTCTAACAAACAAGTATCTTGATAGATACTTTGGGTATATGTGTACCTTGTTGCCAGAGCGCAGGACCCAAGACTTTGCATTATGCCAGGAGCACTCAATGGTTTGGGTATGGACACCAGCACCAGTAACAAGCTTGGCTGTGGTTCACAGTTTGTTGTTCATACCCTAGCACCTGCAGTCCTTTGTATGCACTCCACTCGTCTGCATATATGGTGGTGCTGGGGAGAACGTGGCGGTGAACAATGGGGAGGAGAGTTTGAGAATTTCCCTTCTTTATGGGGAAGAGTAACAGTTTCTTTGACTCCCTTTCCAGTAGGCCGAAGCCCCACTTGCCTTCAATCTCTTGGTCTCTGTTGTATTTGCTCTTCCTAAATTTAGACTCGTCGATTTCAACTATCCTCCCTGATCCACCGATTCGTGACAGCTCCCCGAGCCAAAACTCGCACACTTCGTAGCAGTAGCTACTCCAGTTTACGCAGGTCTCACTATTGAAGCCAAGCCAGTCCTGGGCCATCATGTTTTTTTCTTGCCTTGGAGAAGAACAATGAAATGAACAGTAGCAAATCACTTGGTTTAAGGCAGGTATTGTCAAAGAAGGGGCGTTTTCTCTCACTGACACTGAATTTTCACACCTTTATGTGCCTCTGAGAGTCATGCACAGATTTTTTGCAAAAAAATGTTGCTGAGGAAGGCTTAAACCTACATCTAATGCCTCAAGTGGGGCAAATAGTGTCTTGGCAGCACACCGTGTGCTTGAAACGCCTCTAAAGCCTTGTTATCAGCCCCCAAAAAGTCTCTGATGAGAGGGAAAAAGCGGATTTCACATCCCTCGCAAGCCATAATTCAACCGAGAGCGAGATGAGTGCGTGATAGAAGGAATTGAAATGCTTGAATATGATTGACCTAGAACAATCATATGACTAGGAAAATTAATTATCTTGGTCCTTTTGTTTTTGTTTCAATGACTCGCCACAAGTGGCGCTGTGGTCTGTGAGCGCCGTGGCCTAGCAAAGGCGAGCTGCTGGGCTGCGTAAATGGTGGCGGCGGAGTATTATATCTATTCATAGTTTTAAGATAAGTTTTATCTATGATTTTGACCAAAGTAACAGTATGCCAAGGGGTTTGAAGGTTAGTAGAAAACCTATATGACCAAAATTAGTCCTTCATAAAACAGTAAACGATATATGGCAGGATAGAACGAATCTTAACTGGTGAAAGTCCTTCCTGGTGATGTGTGCCTCAAGGCGTTCCATATAATTTCGGTTGTGGCCTTTCAAAAGTCATATTATTCTTACCTAATACATCATCATGTAGGCTTCTTCATTCTGAGTATTTTTAAACCAATTTCCCATGGCGCAATTGAATTATAATGCCGTTACATGTACTACCGAAAATCTACTGTTATTTCTGCCAGAAACGGTAAAGTTAGGTTAAATCAGATTAGGTTAGGTTAGAGGTGGGGTTTAGGTTTTATTTCGGAAGTGGGCTGTCAAAAGTTTTAGGATTCTTACCTACGTCATGTAGATTTCTTCATTCTGAGTATTTTGAAACCCATTTCCCATGTCGCGATTGGAAAAGACAGGGGGGGTGGGGGTCTGCCTATGACGAGTGCGGGGCAAAGCCCTCGGGAATCCTGCACTCTAAATCGAGTGGTAGGGCCCCCTAGCCTATCTTTCTCTTGTGAGGGTGGCTGGGGCGTTCCAGAGGCGGCCCCTGTCCTTTGAATCACTCCTGGGATAAACCTCCGGAGGGTTCTTCATGTGGGCTCGTGCAACATTCAGAGCCTCTCAGACGATCATTGACTACCTCGCCTATCGGGCAAGCTCAGTAGGGTGAGGGTGGATATAGTGGGACTCTCTGAGAAGAGGAGGCCTGGCAGTGGCGAGACTAGCAGTGGGGGTTACACCTACTACTGGTCCAGCATGAGCAATGGTCACCGTGTCTTGGGAGTAGCTATAGCCATCTCCAGCAAACTGCAGCCGCCAGTTGTTGAGGTTACTCCGGTTGATGAGCGTATAATGTGGGTGAGGATGAAACACACTCTGGGTTTCAGGTCTCTTGTTGCAGTGTACCCCTACTGAGGTGCGTGAAACTGAAGAGAAGATGTTCTACGCCAAACTTTACTCTGTATTAGACCAGTGTCCTCCTCGGGACACACTCATTGTCTTGGGTGACTTCAATGCTACTACTGGCACTGTGAGAGATGGCTATGAATTATGTGTTGGTCCTCATGGCTCCGGTACCAGAAACATTAAGTTCTCTACTTCTGAATTTTGGGAGGTCCAGAAGGTTGAGAATTGCAGGTTCTTGGTATCAGAGACCAGAGTTGCACCGCTGGACATGGTATAGTAATGCCGGAGGGGTAGCTAAGGAGATCGACCACGTCCTCGTTAGTACTCGTTGGAGGATCCTCCAGAACTGCAGGGTTTACCGGAGTGCTGAGTTCTTTACAACTGATCACAGACTTGTTGTTGCTACACTTAAGCTACATGTCAAGTTCAGAAGAAAAAATATCGCCTCTCATCCAGAGGTGAGCATATTGTTTACCTTGACATCTTAGGAAGGAAAAATTATAGAAATCTTCAATGCGTGTCACTTACCGTATCGTAGTCACCAAACGTCTATGTAGTTTTTTATTTTCTTCCTTTTTCTTAAATTGTTTTGAATAATTACATACAGTGGGTACTCGGTACTCAAATTTAATGAGTTCTAAAAGGCTGTTCGAGTATGAACAATTTTTTCCAAAATGGAATAAAGTAAATTGAATTAATCCATTCCAGGCCCCCAAAATACATTAATAAAAACATTTTTACTCAAATTAAGCAAAAACAGACACGCGGGTACCACTTTCATATTTTGCTATGAATTCTTTTTTCATCTCTATTGTGATTCTAACCAATTTTCTTTTCGGTTGGCTGTTATCACTAATTTTAGGCCCCATGGTGACTTATTTATATGAAGAATGAAAAAACAAAACAAAAGAGCACGAGACAGTTTACAGCGAAGTTTAGTAGAGTTGTGCACTGAACGACCGCTATGAGAAGGCTGATTAATTATTTTTTGTTTCAGCTGGGATACACATGCATGACGTGTCTCAGCTCATACAGTCAACGCCATTGATATTGGTGCGAACAATTTTTCGCCTCGCAGAGGTCGTCACGGAGGCGTTGTTGGATAGTACGGACTGAGACGTCCTGAAGGAGCCTCAGATTTGTTTCTCTTAGTTCCTTTGCGCTGATGCGAGGTTCAAGGTCCACTTGGCGCTGTAGCACTTTCAGGGTCCTCTGAGAGGTCAAACAGGCCTTTCCTGTCCTCTTCTTTTGTAGCGGCGGATCCACTTCTCCCGCGTCCTTGCACTTTTTCGTCCAGCGCTGGACACTTCTCAATGCCAAAACGGTGATGGTGGAGATTTATTTATTGTCTTTTCCCCCAAGAATCAGGGCCCGTATTTATAATAGCTTATGGGTTTCCCATAAGCAGACAAAATGGCGATGTTCGCCATAAGTCACCGAAAATCTCCATAAGTGCTCGTGTTTTCCCATAAAGTTCCCCATAAGCGCTATGGGATGTCCGGAGGTCCCATAAGGATCCTTATGTTGACATAAGCCGCCAACATGGCAGCTCAACAACTCTTCCGCCAGTGCCAACCCTGGCATTTTCGTGCCAGAAGAGATATTCTCGGCTAATTGAGTGACGAAGAACTTGTCAAGAGGTATCGGCTGAACCATGAGGAAATTATGTATGTCACTCACGTGAATGCATCCCTCCCAGAGTAAATAAAAAAGGAACCATACACTGACAGCGGGAATGAAAATTATAATAACATTATGATTGTTTCCTCGCCATTGGCAAGATGCAGCAGGCACTGAGCAGTGCAGCTGCTGCAGTGATGACCATGGAGCAGCTGGAGTGGACAGGGAAAATATTTGCCCACGGCCGTTCTTGGTAATACTCTCGTATACCCCAAATTCTCGGCGAGACAACAACCGAGAATTCTCGCTGACGGAAATTTTCGATGACAGTTCCACTTCTACTAATAGATGAAAATGATGAATAAAGGGTTTGCATTGTTTATTTGACACAACCTTTTTCGAAGGCATTATTATTTTCTATTTAGTATTGATATGTTTATAATAAATTTAGCTCTTGCTTTTGGCAGAAATGAAGGTAAAGATTTGTTTTAACTACGCAGTCATATCTACCTTCTGGAGGGCTATCATTTCAGCTTCAGCACGTAGTGGAGATACTACTTCCGGAAAAACAAAAATGTAATAGGTACTTGGAAACAAGGTAAATTTTTTACACTAGGACCAGAATTACCTACACAATTGGGAGTGTGCTTTCTGGTTACCTTAATGGATTCTAAGAAACTCAATGAGTTTCTGTCGCAAATCATTACTTTTGGAGATATCAAATGTTTTTAGTAAGAAGCGTATAGGATATATGAAATTAACTAACCTAACCCCACCTTTAGATTCACTAACCTAACCTAATGTAACCTAACCCTACCTTTCTATTCACTGACCTAACCCCACCTTTATATTCACTAACCTAACTCCACCTTTAGATTCACTAACCTAACCTAACTCCACGTTTTAACCTTCTAACTGAAGCCAAATCCTCATTGAAAAGTGTCCGCGGCAAGGGAAGAAAAGCAGAGGCGATGCAGGTCACAAGAGGAAGAAGAGTGAGGTGCACGTAAACACTTGTCCTTCTCCTCCCTATAAATAACAGGTATTGTTGTAGTGTTTGCCCATACTCCCCCCTCGCCCCCAAAACAAGTTTGCGGACCTTGGGGGAATGCGGGATATTTAGCTGGGGTACAAAATGTGCGTTCAATGCAATGCAACCACATAGTTATTGAGTTAGGTAGTGGCGTAAAAATTCCCTAGATCTAGGGAAAATTGATTGGATTTCTTCAAAGTCAAGAAACCTGTGGACCTGACGATCCTCACAAACAGAATGACCGGAGTATCGAGCCCACCCCTCCCAATAAGAAGTAAGGTAAACAAAAAATTAGGTTACTGGGGGTGTCGAGGGGCCCCATTAGGTTAGGTTAGATTATCGGGTGATTATTGCTAAGTTAGGATAGATTATCGGGGGTCGAGGGGGCAGAGCCCCTCGCTAGGAGGTTAGGTTTAATTTGCTTAGGTTAGGTTAGATTACGAGGGGGCCCTCGTAATCTCGGAGCTTGAAGGTTAGGTAAATTTCCCATATCTAAGGAAAATTACCCTAGATATAGGTAATTTTGACTCCAACACGACTCCAAAAATACGTGTTTTCGACACATTATTTAGTCCCCACCCTGAAACCCGCATTCCCACAGGTCCCCAAGCTTGTTTGGGGCAAGGGGAGAGTATGGGCAAACGCTAGAAATTTACCAAATAACATCATATTTCCAAATATAATGGCGGAAGGGTGACGGAAGGATACACACAAGGTAAACCATGTAGTAAAGGAGAAGGAGAAAGAAGCAATAGCCAAGGAGGAAGTGATGACCAGCAGACAGAGATACGGCAGTATACGTAGCTACAGATACGGCAGTATATCTACCTAGCTACGTATACTGCCGTATCTCTGTCTGATCATCACTCCCTTCCTGGCTTTTGCTCCTTTCTCCTTCTTTACTACGTGGTTTACCTGTTGTGTTTCCTTCTGTCACCCTTCTACCATTACTTTTGGAGATACAACATGTTATTTATAGGGAGGAGAGAGGCAAATGTTTACATCGTTCCCGCGTAAAACTTTTCTACGGGATGTTATTTACACGTATTGTATATGAATTAATCCTTTAATATTGCTATATTTTCAGTTCGTAAGGTTCTCACATAATTTATTGCTCATATTTTACTGATTTCAAGCGTTATTTCATGATCTAAGTGACATTTTAGGGTAATGTAAATGCTACGTTTAGCGGGAAGTTATGTCAGCAGGAACTGCTAGACCCATAGCTATGGCGGAAATTTGCTCCATAGCTATGGAGATCTTATGGGTGACTTTATGTTATGTCGAACCTTATGGGAATCCCATAGCCTTATTATAAATACCGGGCCAGGGAACTAATAGCTGCGATCTGTTCTGTGGTCAATTTTTTCTCTCGTCCCATTGTACATGAGGCACAAAAGTAATGCACAGTCAAGGACAAAAAACACGCGTGACGCAACACAAAAAAGCGATATCCACTCACTCGCAATGCCCAAGGCTGACTAATGCTTTCAAACTTGGTGAGTAGCTCAAGGTCAACCGTCGTCTACATCTCGTACGCCAATATCATTGACGGATTTGAACCAAGGTTTTGGAGGGTGCTTTGTTCCGCACCATTGGTATTGGCACATGTTTTGCGCCAATATCAATGACGCTGACTGTAAGTATTGATACAAGTGTTGTTCGGTCGAGTGCCGAGCGATATTTATTCNAGAGAGGGGAGAGAGAGAGAGAGAGAGAGAGAGAGAGAGAGAGAGAGAGAGGGAGAGATAAAAGGGAGAGAGGAGAGAAGAGGAGAGAGAGGAGAGAGCGACGAGGAGCGAGCGAAACGAGAGAGAGAGAGAGAGAGAGAGAGAGAGAGAGAGAGAGAGAGAGAGAGAGAGGAGGAGAGAGAGAGAGGGAAAGCGAGGAGAGAGAGAGAGGAGAGAGAGAGGAGACAGAGGAAGAGAGAGGAAGAGAGAGAGAGAGAGAGAGGAAGAGAGAGAGAGGAAAGGGAGGAAGAGAGGGAAGAGAGAGAGAGGAGAGGGGAAAGAGGAAGGAGAGAGGAAGGGGAGAGAGAGAGAGGGGAGGAGAGAGGGGAGAGAGAGAGAGAGAGAAAAGAGAGGGGATGAGAGAGAGAGAGAGAGAGAGAGAGAGAGATGAGAGGAAGAGAGGAGAGAGAGGGGAGCAAAAGGAGAGAGAGAGAGAGGAGAGAGAGAGAGAGGGAGAGGGGGGAGGGGAGAGAGAGGAGAGAGAAAGAGAGAGAGGCGCTACGAATTTTATAACTAGGGTAAAAAATGTGGACTTTGGTCAATCCGTGGGGATATTTTGCCTGCTGGGGAAAAAGATGGCGGCAGGGGTGTCCGGTCGGCTTTTCAGTTTATAGTACCTACGGAATTTGGTGTACCAGGCATCCAATGATTACTTTTATCCCAGCGTATGTTATTCACTAATGGTATTGTCCACTCGAGTCGGACTCGCGATCGCCAGTTTCACCTTCCCGGTACAAGCTGGGAGCTCAATATTACCGATCTTTGGGTAATGGTGGGACCTCACACACCACACACACCCATCCTCTAGCTCAATGGGGACAGTAACCGCTAGAATATGGCAGTGAAAAGTCCCCGGGAGCATTGATGATTCGAACCGACTACCACAAAATGGCGCGCCAGCCTTACCAACTTGACCATCGTGGCGGTGTGTGTGTGTGTGTGAAGACTACCTGCGGGACAGATTTCTCAGACTAGTGGTGGACGGTCAAACCTGAGAGGAACACCCGATCTTTGCCAGAGTCACACAGGGCAGTGAGCTCGGCCCTCTCCTCTGGAATGTATTCTTTGATGACTTGCTTCAGCTCATCCCAGAGGCACATGCATATGCCGATGACTGCACCCTGACATTCCCCTGCGACAGTGGTGATCACCGTACGACTGTCGCTCACATAAACAAGGTCATCCAAACCGTCATCTCATGGAGTCGTCGATGGCAAGTGGATCTCGCTCCAGAGAAAACCTGGGCGATGCTCATCTCCCGACGAGAACGTCCTCCTGATACTGCCATCCCTACCATCTTACTGGGTGGGAGGCCGGTGCCCCTGCAGACGTCCCTCTCTATACTTGGGGTGGAAGTGAATAGCGTCCTGACTTTCACCGACCACATCCGAGCCATTGCAAGGAAAGCCGCCTGATAACTCAACTGTGTCCGGCGTGTCTCACACCTACTTGACTCCCAAGGGTTCACCACCTTATACGCAGCCCAAGTCCACTCCCTTATGGAGTACGCCCCTCTCACGTAGTCCTCCTGCCCCAATTCGTACCTGAGTCTTTTTGACAAGGTACAGGCCCGAGCATAGCAATTAACCCGCTGAGTACCAGCTAAATATAATAAAAAGTACACCCACAGCCCAGCTGATTTCTTTTTTTATGAAAAATTTGAAAAACGAAGTAAACAAAAATTATCATTCGCGAAAAAATGGGGGTTCTATGGGGGGTGGGGCACCCTCAGACATCAGCTAATTTAAGGTTCCTGCGCGCCTAGCCCTTAGCTGAGCGAGCAGCATGGCAGATGATCGATGCGTTTAGTTTTCGGGTCGCGGTTATTTCCACACCACCCGAGCATCATGTGTGCCTTCATAGTTCATATATACCATGTATGTATCACCTAATGTCATAATAAGTCATTTTCAAGTGTGATAAGTTGACATAGTAAGGTCTTCTTAATGAAGACGAGTGGCAGTAGCGCCCTCGCGTCCCGGAACCATGGCGACGGGCGGCCATGATGGATTTGTACCCTCTCTATTTTTATCCTTGTGTAGGATGTCATTTATCCCTCAGTAATGACTCATGCGCATCTCGTGTCCCAACAAGCCTATACGTGAAGGTTGCTACGTATATAAGGCATATCCCATACCAATCTCAAGTCAATAGCTACCATAGAACAGGATTAAATAACGTCTAAAGTCTCGGCGAAAAAAGTGTATAAGCTCACGCCTCTAATCCGCCCCCCCCTACTTACACGGCATGCCCACGCAGTTGCCGGGTACCGCCAATTTTGCCCCACATTTCAAAGAGTGCCCCATACCATTTTCAGGCCATTCCTTACCATAGAAGCCGCGTACCAGATATGTAAATGGCGGACGCACAGGGTGCGTCGCTGGAACTGGGTGTTGCATTCATACTGGACGCATCACGTGTGTCGCTGGTATCCAGCGGGTTAATACGACTAAAGGCTCTGCCGAACCAGCTTCTCCCTCCTCTGCAACTCTTGCTGCAGTGTCGCGACATAGCAGAACTGTGTGTCGTTTACAAGACACACAAGCAGCATGTCCCGTACCTGGCTGTTCTTCGGAAGCCCTGGGCAGGACCAAACGGCCACAGCACACGAGCTGCTGCTACCAGTGACCATCAACTGATAGTCCCTTTTACCAGGACGGAGACCTCTCTGCGTTCCTTCCTTCCACGCTACACAAGAATGTGCAACCGCATGGTACAGCAGACACAACTTCACTCTACCTCTTCACTCCAGACCTTCAAGAGTGCTGTGAACGCTTGGATAAAGCAGCCATAGTATTAGGTACCTACCTGCAAACCCTATGATGCTTAAGCTGAACTATATCTATATATAAAGTATTAGTAGTGAAAAGTTAAATATAAAATTAGAATAGTAACACATCATGATGTCCAAGTACATGTAAATTCATTTAGTAGTGGAATAGTGAAATAGAAAAATTGAAAATTCAAATAGTAACCCATGTAGGTATGATAAGTTAGGAATAATCTACACATTCCTGAAAATTCAAAGATAGTTCTCAATAGTCCAGCTGAAACTCCTGACTGTAAAACCTATAGGAGTAAAGAAAACAGAAAAAAGAGAAAAAAAAGGGAGAGAGAGAGAAGAAGAGAGAGAGAGAGCGAGAGAGGAGGAGAGAGAGAGAGAGAGAGAGGAGAGAGAGAGAGAGAGAGGAGAGAAGAGAGAGAGAGAGAGAGAGAGAGAGAGAGGGAGAGAGAGAGAGAGAGAGAGAGACGAGAGAGAGAGAGAGAGGAGAGAGAGAGACGAGAGAGGAGAGAGAGAGAGAGAGAGAGAGAGAGACAGAGAGAGAGAGAGGAGAAGAGGAGAGAGAGGAGAGAGAGAGAGGAGAGAGAGAGAGAGAGAGAGAGAGAGAGAGAAGAGGAAGAGAGAGAGAGAGAGAGAAGGAGAAAGAGAAAGAGAAAGAGAGAGAGAGAGAGAGAGAGAGAGAGAGAGAGAGAGAGGAGAGAGAAGGAGAGAGAGGAGAGAGAGAGAGAGAGAGAGAGAGCATCCTCAGATCACGTGGCGGTCCTCACCAAGACATACTTTAGGAGGCCACGTGAGGAGAGCTACACCCGCATGCTCTGGAAGTGGGAGGCTGCAAACTGGGATTGATTGATTGATTGATTGATTGAATTTATTATTTGAGTTTATAGAAAATACAAGTTAACATAATTCATACATATTTACAAAAATCAGTTAGTGGCATTAGTCCGCTGAGCATCTGGGCCCGTATTTATAATAGCTTATGGGTTTTCCATAAGCGGACAAAATGGCGAAGTTCGCCATAAGTCACCGAAAATTCCATAAGTGCTTGTGTTTTCCCATAAAGTTGCCCATAAGCGCTAGGGGATGTCCGGAGGTCCCATAAGGATCCTTATGTTGACATAAGCCGTCAACATGTCAGCAAAACAAACTCTTCCGACAGCGCCAACTCAGGCATTTTCGTGCCAGAAGAGACGTTCTCGGCTAATTGAATGACGAAGAATTTGTCAAAGAGGTATCGGCTCGAACCATGAGGGAATTTGTATTGTCACTCTCGTAAATACATTCCTCCAGAGTAAATAAAAAAGGAACCATACACTGACAGCGGGAATGAAAATTATAATAACATTATGATTGTATCCTCGCAACTGGCAAGATGCAGCAGGCACTGAGCAGTGCAGCTGCTGCAGTGATGACCATGGAGCAGCTAGAGTGGACAGGGAAAATGCTTGCTCAAGGCCGTCAATGGTAATACTCTCGTGTACCAAATTATGTGCGAAACAATCGAGAATTCTCGCAACGGAAATTTTCGACGACAGTTCACTTCTAAAATAGATGAAAAGGATAAAATAAAGGGTTTTCTTTGTTTATTTGACAACATTTTTCGAATGTATTTTTATTTTCTATTTAGTATTGATGTTATAATAAATTTTGCTCTTGTTTTTGGGCAGAAATGAAAGTAAAGATTTGTTTTTACCTACGCAGTATATCTACCTTCTGGAGGGCTATCATTTCAGCTTCAGCACGTAGTGGAGATACTACTTCCAAAAAAAAACAAAAATGAATATTGGAAATAAGGTAAATTTTTTACACTAGGACCAGAATTACCTACACAATTGGGAGTATGCTTTTGGTTACCTTAAGGATTTAAGAAACTTCCAATGAGTTTCTGTCGCAAATCATTATTATGGAGATATCAAATGTTTTTAGTAAGAAGCGTAAAATTCATGAAATTAAGTAACCTAACCCACCTTTAGATTCACTAACCTAACCTAATGAAAACGTAACCTCACCTTTAGATTCACTAACCTAACTCCAACTTTAGTTCACTAACCTAACCTAACTCCACGTTTTACCCTTTAACTAAAGCCAAATCCTCATTGGAAAAGTGTCCGCGGAAAGGGGAAAAAAAGCAGAGGCAATGCAGGTCACAAGAGGAAGAAGAGTGAGACGCACGTAAACACTTGTCTTTCTCCTCCCTATAAATAAACCCGGTATTGTTGTAGTGAGTGGGCCCCTACTCCCCCCTCTCCTCAAAACAAGTTTGGGCACCTTGGGGGATATGCGGGGAAGTTGGCTGGGGATAAAATGTGCGTTGCAACCACATAGTTATTGAGTTAGGTAGTGGCGTAAAAATTCCCTAGATCTAGGGAAAATTGACTGAATTTTTTTCAGGACCTGCTGACGATCCTCACAAACAGAATGACCGGAGTATCGAGTCCACCCCACCCCTCCCATTAAGAAATAGGATAAAACAAAATTTGATTACCGGGGGTGTCTAGGGGCCCCATTAGGTTAGGTTAGATTATCGGGTGATTATCGCTAGGTTAGGATAGATTATCGGGTGATTATCGCTGTTAGGATAGATTATCGGGGGTCAAGGGGGGCAGAGCCCCTCGCTAGGAGGTTAGGTTTAATATGCTTAGGTTAGGTAAGATTACGAGGGGGGCCTTGTAATCTCGGAGCTTGAAGGTTAGGTAAATTTCCCATATCTAGGGAAAAGTACCTTAGATATAGGTCATTTTGACTCCTACACAACTCTAAAAATACGTGTTTTCGACGCATTATTTAGTCCCCACCCTCAAACCCCGCATTACCAAAGGTCCCCAAGCTTGTTTGGGGCAAGGGGGAGTGTATGGGCAAACGGTAGAAATTTACAAAATAACATCATATTTCCAAACATAATGGCGGAAGGGTGACGGAAGGATACACACAAGTTAAACCATGTAGTAAAGGAGGAGAAAGAAACAATAGCCAGGGAGAAAGTGATGATCAGGCAGAGATACGGCAGTATACGTAGCTACAGATACGGCAGTATATCTACCTAGCTATATGTATATGCCGTATCTGCCTGGTCATCACTCCCTCCTGGCTTTTGCCCCTTTCCCCTTCTGTACTACGTGGTTTACCTGTTGTGTTTCCTTCCCTCACCCTTCTACCATTACTTGTTTCAGATATAACATATTATTATAGGGAGGTGAGAGACAAGTGTTTACATCGTTCCCGCGTAAACACTTTTTACGGGATCTTATTTACACGTATATATGAATTATACCTTTAATATTGCTTTATTTTCAGTTCGTAAGGTTCTCACATAATTTTTGCTCATATTTTAGTGATTTCAAGCGTTATTCATGATCTAAAGAGACATTTTAGGGTAATGTAAATGCTACGTTTAGCGGGAAGTTATGTCAGCAGGAACTGCTAGACCCATAGCTATGGCGGAAATTTGCTCCATAACATAGAGATCTTATGGGCAACTTTATGTTTTGTCGAACCTTATGGGAATCCCATAGCCTTATTATAAATACCGTGCCTGGTCCCTAGCGGACAGAACGATAACTTACACAGCTATGAAAATATATCGAGAGCGGCAATATATTAACAAACCATATCCTAAATATTCTTTAGTATGATATATACCTAAGCAATACATTTTCCCCATACACTAGCCATAATAAATCACAAAATACAAAATACTATTACACAAATATATTTACATATATTATTCCCTGCTATTTTGACTTTGAAAATAAAATAAATATTTGTTTAGTTTAATTGAAGTATTGACATTAGTAATTGCCTTCAAATCATTAGGTATTGCATTCCAAAATTGAGGCCCAACACAGTGTAAAGAAAATGTATATAGTGTTGTACGTGCTTGTTGAAAAATCAGAGCATTATTATTTCCCCTTGTACCTTGACTGTGGTGGAACACTGTAAATATTTTACTGTTTTGATCACTGTTATTTATGTCATAAAATATTGTTAGTAACAAAAAGTATTTTCTAACGAGATAAAATTTTAGCAGCCCTAAATCATAAATAACATATCCGTTAGAACAANAAGGTTATTCATGATCTAAGAGACATTTTAGGGTAATGTAAATGCTACGTTTAGCGGGAAGTTATGTCAGCAGGAACTGCTAGACCCATAGTATGGCGGAAATTTGCTCCATAAAAATAGAGATCTTATGGGCAAACTTTATGTTTTTTTCGAACCTTATGGGAATCCCATAGCCTTATTATAAATACCGTCCCTTGGTCCCTAGGGACGAACGATAACTTACACAGTATGAAAAATATATCGAGAGCGGCAATATATAACAAACCCATATCCTAAATATTCCTTAGTAGATATATCCCTAAGCAATACATTTTCCCCATACACTAGCCATAATAAATCACAAAATACAAAATACTATTACAAAATATATTTACATATTTTATTCCCTGCTTTTTTGACTTTGAAAATAAATATAAATTTTTGTTTATTTTAATTGAATGTATTGACATTAGTAATTGCCTTCAAATCTTTAGGTATTGCATTCCAAAATTGAGGCCCAACACAGTGTAAAGAAAATGTATATAGTGTGTACGTGCTTTTTGGAAAAATCAGAGCATTATTTTTTCCCCCTTGTACCTTGACTGTGGTGGAACACTGTAAATATTTTACTTTTGATCACTTTTATTTATGTCATAAAATATTGTTAGTAACAAAAAGTATTTTCTAACGAGATAAAATTTTAGCAGCCCTAAATCATAATATAACATATCCGTAGAATCATATTTACCTCTAAAACAAATTGTTCTGATGAGTTTATTTTGAGACACAGAAATATCCTTTATGATTGTAGGCCAAGTACATCCCCAGATAGATACAACAATATATAATGTAAGGGAGGGTAGCAAAGAGAATAACACTGGGGAACAAATTTTTGTTGAGTTAGGTCTGACACTTGTTATTAAGTAATTTTTGGGTGCTGAATCCAAAACTGATCTCAGTTTTTCTCTATCACGTCAAGTTTTTGAACTGTAGGATTTCGTTTTCTTAAAAAATATGAAAAATACTGTACATAACAGTAAGTGCTTATTTTATAAAAAGTTGCAAATTTTAACATACAATGAAAAATGAAAGAAATAGGCATGAATAGAATGTTATTTAACATTATCATGCTTTTAGAAAAGATAAGGCTATAATGTGTGCAGGTTAAGGTAAAAATTTACGTTTTTTAGTTTTGTCTGGAGTGTTAAATTTGAGGACTATCGCGTTTGATGCTCCAAACAATAGTCAGCCATCATATGCACATCCCATTACCCTGGTAACGTTCTTCCATAACCTCAAATCTTGGTGAAATCGTTCACCTTGCTCGTAGCTAGCAGCACCAAGATTTTCCTGAAAGTTGGAAAAGATGACTATGCAAAAATGTACTTTAAAAATCATGCTGCAACCAAGCGCTTTGTAGCTCTCAATAGTTTCTGAACAATTTTTTGCTGTAATTACTTGCACGTGTATTTCCAAGAAAGTTCTGACGACGTCTTTGAAACGTCTTTGAATAGCCAAGCATTCTTTTCAAGGTCTGACATAAGGGACCGTTGAAATGTTTATCTTTGATGAGCTGTCGAATTTGTGGACCATCAAACACACCGGCCTTTATTTTTCAATTGACAGTCCAGGAAATGCCAAGATGATGTACTTCAAACAGTCGCCATCAGTTGACAATGCTTTTACAAATTGTTTCATGAGACCTAGTTTTATGTGAGAGGTGGGAATATTATTTTTCCTGTCAACAAGTGGCTCATGTACAATGTTAGGATCTCCAGGTTAAGATCAGATCTCGGAGGCCAATTTGTCTGAAACCCAATGCTTCTCTCGAGCTCTGCTATCCCACATACAGAGAAAGCAGGGATACTTTGTGTATCACGTTGTTGACCAAGAAGGAAGGACACCATTTTAAGGTCAACCCCAGATGATCCCAAATTTTGTGTGTCATATTGCAATAACTCAATGACTCTCTTACATCTCCCTATTTTTCACGAAGACAGAACCCAATGCCCAATAGGGACTGCGCCAAACAAATTGCCATTGTGTAGAAGGACAAAACTTCAAGCTCCGCTTGAGCTATCAATAAACAATCGCCATTCATTTGGATGTAGATTGAAAGCCCTAATTCCTTCAGTAAACCAGAAATGTTTTTGGCAAAAAACATAACCGCTGGCACTTTGAAAGTACTGCAGAAAAAGTACTTTCTCTGGTTCGAAAGTAGATACCTTCACTCCTTTTTCAAGTATGTTTTTTTCGTTTTAGTCTTGATGCTAGTATTTCTGAAAGCTTTTTGGATAGGCCCAAATCACGTGCTAAATCATTCAACTCGTGCTGATCAAATCCCCTACGAACTGAATCCTCGTGAATGTCAAAATCAAAAAAAGAGGAGGAATTTTGCTTATCTGGAGGGTAAGCTGTGGAGAAAAAACTTGACGTGCTAGAAAAAAACTGACTACAGATTTGGAATCAGCATGCCAATTTTAGTCTAAATAAGCTCAAAATTCTAACTCAACAATTTTTTTTCTTCAAATTGTTCCCCAGTGTAATAGATGTTCCGTAATGCCTCAATATTTAGATTGTGTAGAATTTTGTATATGATTCCATACATTTTTGATAAATTTAAGCACACAGACTGAATATGATTTTTCTAGTTCAAATTTTCGTCAATTATAACACCCAAGAATTTTGTACTAGACACTCGTTGTAGTTCGCACCCTCTCAAGAATATTGATTCCAAGTTATTAGTAATAGAACGACTTTGAAATAATATGAAAATAGTATTTTTTATGTTAACAGCTAATTTGTTTGCCAAAACCCATCTCGTTATTTTATCCAGTTCGGTATTAACTTTTACATGCAATTGGTCTAATGTTTTGTCTGTCATGAGTAGATTGGTGTCGTCTGCAAATAATACAAAATTGAATTTATCACTAGCGTTGGCAATATCATTAGTGTAAACCGAAAACAATAAAGGTCCCAAAATTGATCCTTGTGGCACTCCCCTGTCAATGTGTTTCAGTGTAGATTGATTGGTATTACAGTAGACAGCCTGTTTTCTATCTGACAAATAACTAGAAAACAATTAGAATGTTAATCCTCTGAAACCAATATTGTCAAGTTTATCCAATAATATTGCATGATTAAGAGAGTCAAAAGCTTTACTCAAATCAAGAAATATTCCAACAACATTGAACTTAGTTTCCAGACTCTTATGCACTTCGGTTGTGAACTTTAATATTACTTTTTCCGTTGTCTTATTTTTACGGAAACCAAATTGGCTCTCAGATAACATACTATAATCTTCAAAAAATCCAGTAATTCTTGTAGCTAATGCTTTTTCAAATACTTTGCTGATTGAAGGCAGAATAGATATTGGTATGTAATTATTTACATCTTCTTATGCACCGGATTTATGTATAGGTATAACTCTTACTACTTTTAATTTAGTTAGGAAGTAACCTTGTTTAAAGCACAGATTAATGATATGAGTGAGTGCAACATCCACGTTTTGTGCAGTGTGTTGGAGTAGATGTGGTGGAATATCATCATACCCCGCAGCTGTATCTTTTAGGGTCTTTATGTAATGTTGAACTTCAGCAGTAGTGGCTGGATACAGATATAGAGAAAATGCTGTTCAGTTATTAAAGAAATGTTTATGTGAGTTACGTTGTTCATTATCATTTTGAGATGAAGTTTCAGATTTTTTAAATAAATGGTTATTGAAGACTGTTGCTGCATTTTCACTGTTGTTTTTTAACTTTATATCCATAGTGTTGATATTTCAATTTCTTCTGTTAAGTAAGTTATTTCTTATGTTCCAAATAGACTTGACATTTCCTTGAGAATGTTTAAGTTGATTTTGATAATAATTATGTTTTGCCTCACGCAAGAGTGAGAAAAATTTGTTTCTATATATTTTAAATCTTGGTCCATAAGTTAAGGGCCATTTAGACGGTAACCTTTCCAGTCTGCACTTTTCTTTTATACTATTTTGTAAGCAAATAGTGATATTAGGACTTTTACTATATTTATTAGTAATTTCAATCTTTCTTAGTGGAAAATAATTTTGAAAAATTTCAGTGTATAAGCTGTACATTTTAAAAAAATTCTCAGCTGGGTCATTTATATATATTATCTGCATCCAATTCGTATATGCTATTTTCCTTTTGAATTAGTTAATGTTTATCTCAGAAAAGCTTCTTATGTTAATAAATATGTTATCTTGGACATCATATTTCTTAAATTTCAAGTAAATTGGAAAATGGTCTGTAACATCTGTGTACACAATACAATTTTCTATATTATTCTCTGAATTGGAAGTCCAAATATAATCTATTAAAGTAGCACATTTTTCAGTTACTCTTGTTGGTTTGGTTGTAAGTGGAAAGCATTCATGAGAGTACATTATATTAATAACATCTGTGATACCTTGATCATTTGTTTTGAGTAAATCTAGATTCCAGTCTCCCAAAAAATATATGTCAGAAATTTGTTTCCCGTCAAAGAAATCAAATAAGGAATTCAGAGCATCAATAAATGCGGTATGCTTCCTTTAGGCGGTCTATAAACCGAAGCTATGTAAATAGTATCCTTATCATTAGTTAGTTCTACACGTATACATTCAAAATGTGGCTCCATTATACAACATTCAGATAAGACACATGAATTATAGATATTTGACACATACATGGATACACATCCACCATTTATATCCCTATTCATAGTATACAAATTGTATCCTGTCATATTATACAATGATGCGATATCATTATCTAGTCTTGTCTCAGAAAAACCTTTAGCATCAAACTTTACATTCATATCATTCAAACATTGGTCACTAAATAATTGCAAATTGTTAGGGAGACCTCGAATATTCATACTTAAGACTGAGAAAGTATTAACATCTTCAGTTTTCATTTTGAGATCATCAATATACACGTAGTTGGAAAATGTATATGATCAGTTAACTGGGTGAAGTAGTAAAGGGTTATTTCTATTATTCACATGATCATCCTGTTGTAAACTAAGTGGGTTGAGCATCATCGTATCAAGAACGGTTGTGGACAGGAAAGTTAAGTTTAATGTGTCCCTGTTAATAAGTTTGTATAATTCATTATCATTAACTAGATGAAACGGAAGGTAGGCCGATGCTGCCATCATTATGAGGATAATAACTTTACCTTTCAGTCGTACTACCTCTTATTTGCTCGCATTACTACGTAAGTTCTTCTTTATTTGCTTGGATTGAGACTGAGGACGAGGGTTGGCAGGCGCGGAACACGAACGGACACCAGCAGGCTGCGGCGTCAGTAGGGAAGGGAAGGCATCATCTCTCCCATTAGGCGACCCGCCCACAAGCCACCAGTCGTCGACGCAGTCACAGCAGCAACAGACTCGGACTCTGCTCTGCCCCGAGTTGCAGCGACTCCCCGGTCACGCCCAGCATCCTCATCCGCTGCCATTGGTTGTCCTTTTCCAGCATCAGCTAAGGACAGATTATTCCCTGTCGCGTGTTCTCCGTTATGCCTCTCATTGATGATAAGCCTGGTGTGCCGGAAATTCGCTCTGCCTGAGCTCCCCTGAGCTTTTGCCTGCTTCAGTTAGGGCATCTGAGCACTCTTCACTGCCTGTGAAGCAGCACACAAGTCATCATTTATAAAGATGAATGTGCCCCTCAGCTTTCTCGCGCTCCTCATCACTGCATCACGATCACAGTAGCGAGAGAAGCGTGCCACGATGGTGCGAGGTTTGGCATCCAGGCGCTGTCCCACCCTATGGGCTCTCTCCTGCACCAGTCCAGGCAGCTGCAGCTTGTCCTCCAGTAGGGAAGTCACCATCGCCGCTGTCTTCTCCCACGTCTCACCACCGCTTCGCTCCTCCACGCCACTGATTCGTACATTGTTTCTTCTACAATAGTCCTCTTGATAAATACTTCTCTCTTCTAGGTCTTTTATTTTTAGATTTGATGAATCAACTTCATAGATAACTTGTCCATCTTGATCTTGGTGTCTTGTTTCTCCTTCTCATATCCTTTGGTGGTGGATTTAAGTTCATCAACTTCTCGTTGAGTAAACTCAAGGCTAGTTGTGAGATCTGACACAGTTGACTCCAGTTTGTTTATTCGCTCATTCATCTGCTTCACTACCAATTATAGGGCATTGTTGTAGGCTCGCTCTTGAGAATCGAGCAATGTCTTAATCACCGTTGAGTCCATTGTATGGTGGTTTGATATGAAACTGGGTATTGTTGTTATGACGTGTCTTGTTACGTCAGAGAATACTACTGCGCATGCGCAGCAGCTGTGCAACAGGTCGACGGAAGGCCTTAGTGCCGAGGTTATAATTTTACCTGGCTATTTTGGCTAAGTCCAAATTCACACTTTTCCAAAAACTGGCCTAGCTAACTAAAACTCCCTGTGCTCTTATGTAACTTGCTTTGGTAGTTTGGGGTCCGTAGATGCTCTGGTACTCTTGGTATTTTGCAAAAAAATGTAGGAGCTTCCTGATCGCCGTGTAAACAAGTTGCGCGGGACTAGTGGACAAGTGGGACAAGTTGGAGGCACTCAGAGTCACACTGAGGAGGACGGACTGGGAGGACGTGTTGAGTGAAAACACTGACCAGCAGGTGGGGCGGCTCACTGATCTGCTCCACGCTCTACATCGGACCAGCCCTGGTTTGGAACTGAGTGCCGCGCTGCCTCTGACGCCAAGTATCGTGCCTGGCGTGCCTACAAGAGGCACCCAACGACACGGACCAGGCATAGTCATAGAGAGGAAGCCCAGCGAATGAGAAACATGCAGCAGTGGGCCTCAGAGCATTGGAAGGCAAACCTCAGGGGAAAGCTGCAGGGTGGCCAGGTGGGGACCAAGCGCTGGTGGAGCCTTGTTAAGGAGCAGCAGGGCGAGTCAAGGGGAAACACTATCGCTTCTCTCCTGCGGGAGAATGGCAGCGTGGCTCACACTGCTCAAGACAAAGCGAACCTCCTGGCCAGCCACTTCGCGGGAAAAATGTGCATCCCCGACCTTCAGAGGTCACCATCGGCACTGCCGGACATAATCAGTGAAAAATTTGTGTCAGTGAAAACAAGTAAAAGTGAAGTGAGAGATATTTTATTAAAAGTGGACAAAAATAAGCGGTGGGGACGGACAACATCAGTCTCCGCCTGCTTCGCCAGTGTGCCAGTGAGTTGGCACGTCCAATCGCCTCAGTTTTCAATAACTGCCTTCAGACCAACACCTGGCCTAAGTCCTGAAAAACCAGTAATGTGGTTCCAGTTCACAAGAAGGCTGGAAAGTCTGAGGTAAAAAATTACCGCACTGTGTCCCTGCTGCCGCTGTTCAGCAAAGTGATGGAGACCGTAGTGGCCTCGTCGAGAATCACGGAGAAACTCAACAGGCACCACCTGCTCTGCACCAGGCAGTTTGGGTTTCGGCAGGGAAGGTCAGCAGAAGACTTGCACCCACTGTTGGCTTCTGACCTGAGTGCAGCCCTGGACAAAGGCAAGGCCACTGCCGTCGTGGCGCTGGACATCGAAGGCGCCTTTGACCGGGTGTGGCATGAAGCTTTGGTCACAAAGCTCCGCGCCGCCGGCATAGACGGGGCACTCCTGCCTCTCCTCAGAGACTAACTGAGGGACAGACATATGAGGTTGACTTTCAGTGGTCGGGAGTCCGAGGTGCAGCCCATCAGAGCAGGTGTGCCTCAGGGAAGCTGCCTCGGCCCCCTGCTCTGGAACATTTACATCAATGATTTGCTGCACCTCATCCCAAGGACGAAGGCCTTTGCGGATGACATCACCTTGACCCAGAGCTACAGCTCAGAGGAGGAAACTGCCACCACGTCCCAGCTCTACGACGCGCTAAGCCGCATCGCAGCCTGGGGCAGTATGTGGCAAGTGAAGTTTGCTTCCCACAAAACGCAGCTTCTCAACGTTTCCAGGTCGGGTACAGCTCTGCGCCTTAAATTCAACGGGGACACACTGGAACCGCAGGACGAGGTGGAGTTTAAAGGGGTCACCTACGACCGTAGTTTGACCTTCAGAAAACCCACATCGAGCGGCTCGCTAGAGTGGGCCCCAGGGAAGCTAGTATCTCTGAGGAAGATGTCGTGGCTTCTAGACGGTAGGGGGCTAGAAATCTTCTACAAGGCGCAGATTCACTCCTTTCTGGAGTACGCGTGCCTCGCGTGGGGTGGCACGGCCAATAAACACCTCGCCCTACTCGACAAAGTACAGGCCCGAGCGGTGAGGATCACCGAAGACAACCCAATGCCGGACAGGAGCCACATCTCACCACCCTCTAACACCAAAGTGACGGGCAGGACTCACCGTGGTGTTCAAGGGGTAGGTGGAAAACGTGTAAGTCACCTTCAGGCATTGTGGCAGCCATACCGCCTTTTCCGGGCACCATCCCTGCTGTCGCTCTGGCTCCTGGTGAGCATTTCAAACCCCCCTGCCGTACGTGGCACCCCAGCGCCAGTTCACAAAAAAATATATCAGTTAGTGGAACACGGTGATATCACAAACATACTTTAACGGAGGGAGGGTCCAGGAATTCAAAGTGATGGTGAACAACTGGTTGCTTGGCAGAGCTGAGTGATAGTGATAAGTTACTATTATAAGGACCCGGGGTAGGACTTTATAATAGGGGGGCAGTAAGAATGTAACATTTGTAAAGTAAGTTAATATACTCCAATGTAAGAGAGAGGGGAGGGGAGAGAGACAGAGGGGAGAAAGAGAGAGAGAGTGAGAGAGAAAAGAAAAAAGAGAGAGAGAGACAGAGAGGGGAGGAGAGAGAAAAGGGGGAGAGAGAGAGAGGAGAGAGGGAGGAGGAGAGAGAGAGAGAGAGAGAGAGAGAGAGAGAGAGGAAAAGAGAGAGAGAGGAGAGAGGAGGGAGAGAGAGAGAGAGAGAGGAGGAGAAGAGAGAGAGAGAGATGAGAGAGAGAGAGATGAGAGAGGAGAGAGAGAGAGAGAGAGAGAGCAAAACAAAGATAAGGAGAGAGAGATAGAGAGAGAGAGATTGATTGATTGATTGATTGATATTTTATTGGCCGTAATGTTTTATTAGTTATCATACATGTGGAGAAAATTTCAAAGCCTTTGTCGATTGAGTAGTAACTCTTTTATGGACTTTATGCTAAAATAAGAAGTAAGCAGATGTAGAGTGTATTGTTATGGTGGCTTATAGCTTGTTGTCCTCGTAGTCACCGTGGTAGGATTGGTTGTAGGTAGCGTTGTGGTATAGCCTGAGCGGTGAAATGGCGAAAGGCACTTGTTGTGTAGTTCGGATGAATCACTCTCTTATGGACGTGCTTGGTCTGTGTAACGTTGCGTGTGTGTGTTTGGGAGGAAGAATACACTTGTGTTGTATCTTTATGTGTAATGAATGATGAGTTATTGGTACAAAAATCAGATGCCTCCTAGACGTTAAGCACTGAGACCATGTCTGACCCTGGCGGCAACACTGAGAGAACTACTTGACCTGGCGACTAACCCACGCTCACCTTGTTCGCAAGTGGGCGCCGCTAGAGGTCACTACTATGGTACAAACATAGAGGCGGCAAACTTAAATTATAAATATTTGCCTATTACAATGTTCGGTCACCTCCCGGCCGTCCCCTCACCGACCACTGATAAGGCAAGGCACCGATTACACAAAGAATAAATGATGTAGTTGCAAAAATTGAGAAGTGCAAAATTAAGAAAAGTCAGAACAAAAGTAATTGTTTTTTAAGTTACACAGCGCAAGTCTAAAGAACAACATAGGCAAAAGAGTACAAAAAAAGAGCAGACATTGCAATAAAATACTAACAAACACAGAATAAAAGGAAAAAGATAATAATTTAAATCTAACGAAAAAATAAGGAGAGAGAAACAAAACAGTGTAGGAGTGGGGGGAAAGAAGTAGCGAGCCGGAGCTGTGAGAGCCTGCGCACTCAAAACAAGTACAAAAAAAAAATAATAATAATTATATTAAAACATGAGCGGTGTATACGGCAAATTGGGCAACAAAAGTTTGAGAACTAGTGACGGTTAGCCGATCTAATTTTTTGCCGATATTTACAGGGGTTGCGATGTTTCAGTGCCAGAGTCTTTGCGATCAAGCGGGGACTGCACGGAGGTTTGACAAGGGAAAAGTTTGAGATTTTTGGTTGTTTTGTTTATATTTTATGGTGTGGGTTAAAAACCACTCAATTTTATATCTATTCAACGCCTTAAAAACAAATAACATCTGATAGTCGATATATAAGTAATTTTTGAATTTTTTCAAACCCAAAAAAGTTTGGGGGTTTTTGGTATACGATTACTATAGGCTTTTTGCGAACAAATTTTTCTTTTGATTTATAAACGTTATCAACATATGTTTTAATTGTCCCATCCCAGATAGAGAACAGTACAATAAATAGGATATGCTAATGATAAAAATGGGGTCTAAACATTCAATATTACAAGTTTTCGTACTTATATTTACCCCTGAAATTTTTTGAATATCGTATTAATTTTTATTTGTGTTTTCCATCTTAGTTTGATCAAAAAAATTTCCAAGGGAGTTAGCTTATTGACCTCTTTGATAATGAAGCAAAATTTTTTTTATTTGTTGATTGTGTGTGGTCAAGTGGTTAATGTGATGTATACAGGAGTCTTTGATGTTTAAGTTAGTTTGCTAAGTTAACCAAATAGAAACTGTACCAATTCAGTATTTGTTGTATTTTTAGATCTTTTAAATCCCTTCTCGTAGAAAAATGTAGTGTCATCAGAAAAAAGAAAATTTTTACGATTTTGGTAATAGAGTTATGTCATTGATATAAATTAAAATAAAAATGGTCTGGGACAGATCCTGCGGGGACCCACAAGAAGGCTTTTAAACCTCAATGCACCCCTATTAAAAACTGATATGGTCCTACCGCTGAGATATCTTTTAAACCCCTTTGAGACTGGCACGAAAAACGTAAAACCCCTTAGTTTCTTTTTAAAAATATGAGTGATTAAAGTATCAAAGGCTTTTTGATAAATCACAAAAAATGGTTTTTAAATTTATACATTTTACCATATTTTGCATTATATATGTTTTTTCAAAAATGGGTCTGCAGTTATATTTAAAAATATGGGGAAACCCATACTGATATCTTTTAAAATAAGTTTTTTGTTAAAAATTCTTTAATCGATTTGCAAAATCTTTAAAGACCTACTTATGGCGGGAAGAACTGAAAAGGTCTGTAATTGAAAAAAAAAGAACAACACCCTTTTTTTTAAAGGGGAAGTACTCTTGCAGTTTCGATGGTCGGGGAAAACTCCTTTGTGAATGATGGTTTATATTATTCCAGAAAAGGAGAAATTCTTCTTTGAGGCTTTGATTTCTTTATTTTCACATCACAGACTGGGGGGAGTAACTTAAAATTAAAAAAGACAAATAAATGTATGGCGTGTTTAGGCCCAAAATAAAATGAAAACAATTTGGTTTGGGTAAAAAAAAAAATCAAATAATATGGAGTTTCCCCTAGAAATGGCTAAATTTTTACAACATTGCAGAAATATCATTAAATAATTGGGGTATTGGGAAAACAATCTTTTAAATATTTTACTTGGGACAAAATGAAGCGGAACATTTTTTACTTTTTTCCTTTTTAAAACTTTATAAATTTGTATGTTTTTTTGCATTTCCCGATCTTCCCTCAAGAGATATATAATTGTTTTCTTTCGCAGCTTTTCAAGAGCTAAAAATATTTTGATATTTTTGTAAATGTGATACAATGGGAAGGGCCCATTGACAAATTTTTGAAGCCTATTTTTTTGTCTAATAAAGTTTTTTATTGTGCAGTAATGTATGGTTTTTTAAAATATTTTCTTTAATTTTATTCTTTGATTTGAAAATCTGTATCATACAGTAGTAAGAAATTTTTCATATAAATATCAAAATCTACATTGACATCTTGACCTATAATATTAGATTCCCACTATAATATGACAATTCTAATTGAAATGTATTGACTGAATCATAATATAAATTATCTTTTTCATTTTATTAGACAGTATTGAGTATTAAGGTCTGGAGTGGCAAATTAGCTAAATACTGGAAAATTATCACTTATTAATGAATAAATAACACCACTTAACTGTTAGTTTTGTAGGTTGTTAGTCCATATATGGTCAATAATAGAAGCTTAGTCCTTGTCTATCTCGAGGAGAGAGAGCGAGAGAGAAGAGAGAGAGAGAGAGAAGATAGAGAGAGAGAGAGAGAGAGAGAGAGAGAGAGAGAGAGAGATGAGAGAACCGAGAAGAGAGAGGAGAAGAGGGAGAGAGAGGAGAGAGAGAGGAGAGAGAGAGAGAGATGAGGAGAGAGAGAGAAGAGAGAGGAGAGAGAGAGAGAGAGAGAGAGGAGAGGAGAGAGAGAGAGAACGGAGAGAGAGGAGAGAGGAGGAGAGAGAGAGAGAGAGAGGAGAGAGAGAGAGAGCCGAGAGAGAGAGAGAGAGAGAAGAGAGAGGGTGAGATGAGAGAGAGAAGGAGAGACGAGAGAATGGAGGAGAGAGGGAGAGAGAGAGAGCAGAGGTCACCTACGACTGCAGGCTGACCATTAGAGCAGTATTTCTCAACCTTCAAGCTTTGTGGACCCCTTACATCCACTTATATATTCAGGGAACCCCTTGGTACGGGATAGATAGGGTTAGTAATTTACATTTGTATGTAAGAATGGTTAATAAAAGGTTTTCTTTTGACAGGAAGTGGTGTTATTATTATCAGATTGTTTCATTATACAAACATGATACGAAAAATAAAAATAAATAATCGTGTATATATACGAAATGGAAAACAAAGTAAACTTCACTTCTAAGAAAACAAAATAATAGCTTTCAAAATGGTAAACTTTTATTTAGCGACTCTGAAAAATTGTTACAAATAACATGGTCATATAAAAAGCTTCCCACATTAAATTTTGTTTATAATCAATAAACTTTTCTTTATCTGCAAAGATGTTAGTTTACTTTAAAGTGATACTTGTGCGATGCTAGCAAGGAAAAGGGGGGGTTTTCAAAAAG
>JACEEZ010002631.1:0-67371 GCA_016584305.1 Chionoecetes opilio | reverse complement strand
CCCTTTGCTAAAAATTACCAGAATAACCTATAGTAAAAAATGGTCTAATCTATAAAAATAAATCTATTATAAAAATCTCAAAAAAAAAAAAAAAAAAAAAACAAATGAATCGAAAAAAAACGGGATAACGGTAAGTGGGAATAAATAAATCATGATAAATGAGAATAATAATAAAGAGGAAGGGAACCTCAAAAAATAGAGTAAGTTAAAAAGGTCAAAATCGAAAATAAAATAAAGCTGATGAAAAAAAAGGATTAAATTAAGTTATAAGCACGCCTCCTCCTCCTCCTCTTCTTCCTCTTGATAGGTAACTCCTCCTCTCCGCCCCTCCTCCTCCTACCCTCTCTTTATATTATAGGAGATACCATTCTCCTAAGCCCCCCCTCCTACCTGCCCTAGAGGAAGGTTTTCCCCCTCCTCTCACTCCTCCTCCCCACTCCCCTCCTCTCCTCCTCCTCTTCTTCTTCTCATGTAGGTAATCCTCTTTCCTCTCCGCTCCTCTCCTCCTCTGTAATCCTATGTAAATCTAGATTTCCTAAAAGTAAGAGAGTGAAAAGTGAGCCATGCCCGTCAGAAAATAAAATAGAGTATAACTAAAAAATATAAGAAGACAGCAGCGAAAAACAGACATGAAATGGAGAAAGAGAAGGACACGAAGAGACGAATCAAAACGACGACAGACAAAGACGAAAGAGACATGAAAAGACAGAGAGAGACAGAGAGAGAAGAGAAGAGAGACGAGAGAGCGAGAGAAGAAGACAGACGAAGAAGAAGGACAGAAGAGACAAACAGAAGAAGCAGAAGAACAAGAAGAAAAGACTAAGACGAAACGCAACTGAAACTGACGACGAGGGCAAGAAGAAGACAGAGAAGAGAGAGAGAAGAAGACAGAGAGAAGAAGAAGAGGACAGACAGCAGCAGAAGAAGAGAGACTAAAACAGAAGACAAGACAGGACAGACAGACAGACAGACAGACAGACAGACAGGACAGACAGACAGACAGACAGGACAGACAACAGACAGACAGACAACAGACAGACAACAGACAGACACACAGACAAAGACACACAGACAGACAGACAGACAAGACAGACAGACAGACAGACGACAACAGACAACACACAGACAACAGACAGACAGACGACAGACAGACAGAGACAGACAGACACACAGACAGACAGACAGACGACAGACAAACAGACAGACAGGACAAACAGACACAGACAGACACACAGACAGACACACAAACAAAACAACAGACAGACAGACAGACGGACAGACAGATACATACATACATTAACCCCTTGAGACCCAGAACGTAATTTCCTTTGTAATTTGGATAGCATTAGACGAATTTTAGTGACTATAAGCAATGTTTTATAGATATGACCTGTTCCTTGTCGACTAACTAATTTGGTATATTTAGTCACTTTTCGTAATTTTATGGCTAACAACAGACGATTTTACATAGCAAAGGAAAGATCTGGGCGTGAAGGGATTAAGAGGATAGGACTACAACACAGTTACAACATATATTACTAAGATAAATAAATACCTATAAAAAAGTAGAGCAAATAAAAAAAGTATATAAGAAGGAGGAGTTTTAAAGATGATAATTAGTCAAGAAAAAAAGGTGAATAAATAAAAATTATTAGAAAAAGAAGAAAAAAAGTCAGGAATGAAACTATAACAAAAATCGAAACTAACAAAAAAAAAAAAATCACATGAAAAAAAATTTGACCTATATGAAAAATAAAATCAATGCTATGTCTAAATCAAAAATAAACCTCATAATAAAAATAAAAAAAGAGGCATGAATGAAACTATAAAAAAAATCGAAAAAAATAATAATAATAATCACATGGAAAAAAAAAAATTAATACTTACAGGATATGAAAAAATAAAACTCAAATAAAAATCAACAGAAAAAAATGTATAAGATAGAAAAAAAACAAACAAAAATTAAATGATGGTCCGTTGTAACTTAATTTCCCTGATAGGCTTGTTTCCCCTTCCCCCCCTCTTTCCTCTCTACCCCCCCCTTTTTCCCCCCACCCTCCCCATTAATGCCTCCCCTTAATCTCCCACCATCCCCCTTTCTTATCCCCCTTCAACCCCCTGCGTGCCTGTGTGTGTGTGGTGTGTGTGGTGGGGTGTGTGTTGTGTGTGTGTGTGTTAATTATTGTATGGGTAAAATCGATTAAAGGAGACCACTGATAAGCTATGGGAAGAGGAAGGAAGAGGAGGAGGAAGAGGAAGAGGAAGAGGAGAGGAGGAGGAGGAGGTGAGGAGGAGGGGAGGAGGGAGGAGGAGGAGGCAGATAAATACAGAAAGACATTACGATGAATCCACTGACCACACCCATACGCACACACGACCACACAACACACACACACACTACACACCCTAACACTCACACTCACACACACACACTGAAGCGACATACACAACCACACAGGCCATCACAACAGATTCATTACAAACCACAAGGGGGGGGAACATTACAATAAACATTACACTTCATAAAATAACATTAGACAATCCATACATTTTGCACACAGCGATAACTCTATACCCCGAATATTACCAAATTGGTTTATATATTAAGTGTTTAAAGTGTCCAGTAGTAGTAGTAGTTAGTAGTAGTAGTAGTATTAGTAGTAGTAGTAGTATTATAATAGTAGTAGTAGTAGTAGACTAGTAGTATAGATAGTAGTTAAGTATATTATTGGAGTAGGAAAAAGGAGGGGGAGTACCTAGTTGTAAAGTATAGTAAGTGTAGTAGTAGTAGTAGTAGTAGCAAGGAGAGGAGGAGGATTACCTAGTAGTAAGGTAATAGTAGATTAGTAGTAGTAGTAGGTAGTAGCCTAGTAGTAGTAGTAGTAGTGGTAGTAGTGGTAGTATTGTAGTGTAATAGTAGTAGTAGTAGTAGTAGTAGTAGTAGTAGTGGTAGTAGTAGTAGGAGCAGCAGTAGTAAAGATAAATAAAACAATGAAAGTAATCATGAATGGCTCTCGTCGTCTCTCTCCGTTCTCTCCTCTCATCCCTCTCTTCTCTCTCTCCTCTCTCTCTCTCTCTCTCTGCCGGAATCTCATGCTCTCGCTCTCTCTCTTCGGGTGGGATCTCCCTTAGTCTTTTTCACTAATACATTTACTCCATTACGGTTTTTTTGCTCCTGCTTTTTCGCCATAACTTTAATCTCCTCCATGACGTGTGGCGCATTTCTCCTGTTTGTACATAGGCTTAATATTTTTCATTCTTTTGTTGCTTTTCGTTATTCACTTCACATTATTAGAGTTTTTATTTCCCCCCTAATGCCAGGACACCTTAGTATAATTGAAAAAAAAAGTTTTTGCATGCATCTCTCTTTTAAAACCCCTTCACAGCCCAGATCTTGCCTTGGCTATATAAATGTTTCCGCTATTTGTCTAGTGTGAACCCCAGCCTTACAACCGCCTTCACGCCCAGATCTTGCCTTGGCCATAAGTAAATGTTCCGCTAATTTGTCTAGTGTGAACCAGCCTTAAAACACCGCTGCACGCCATAATCTTGCTTGGCTATATAAAATGTTCCGGCTATTTGTCTAAGTGTGAACGCAGCACCCGAGCCGTAACCCCTTCACAATCAAGCCCAGATCTTTCCTTGGCTATAATAATCGTCTGTTGTTAGCCATTTAAATAACGAAAAGTCACTTAATATACCAAATTAACTTAGTGGACGAAGGTTACTTAAACAGGTCATAGCGATAAAATATTGCTTATAGTCACTAAAAAAAATTCGTCTATTGGTACCCCAAATTAACAATGAAAATTTACGTTCTGGGCGCTCAGGGGTTAAGAAGATAAGATAGAATTTTTCATCCTATCTAGGACACTTTGCAAGTAAACCAACTCAATGTTATTGACTATACAGAGCGCCGCCACGTCAGCACACGAACTAGGTCGGACTCCGAACCGCCTAGTTCGTGCTTGGACGTGCGGTTAAGAAGAAGAGAAAGAACCAATGAGGAATGAATAGTGAATAATCAGGTGAATGTTAAACTAAATGTTCTAAAGATACATACAACAATTCGTCCATCAGTCTTAATATAGTAATTCTGCTGACACAACATTAATATACTAGCAGTAATTGTGTATTTCTATAATTCATCAAGGTTTATTCAGTTATTCATTTTGTTGTTATTCACTATTGTACCTCACGCGTGTGTAGTGTGACTAGGTAAGAAATAAAGCAAACTCGGGTTCATTAAAGTTACATTTGAAGTTAAATTGAAGGTTACTTGAAGTTACTTGAAGGTTCATTGAAGCCACATTGAATTAGAGAACCTATTTTAAAACATTGCGGAAGTTTTAAAAAAAACAAAGAAAGAATGTCATGGAAAAATAATACTCCTTTCTGCGTTCTGCTATGGGAGGGAAGTAGACAGAGTTAGAGAGGAGTATAGAGAGAGAGAGAGAGGAGAGAGGAAGAGAGAGAGAGAGAAGAGTAGAGAGAGAAGTAGAGAGAGAGAGAGAGAGGACAGAGAGGAGAGACGAGAAGTTTCATAGTGGCATCATATCATTACAGTAGAGTTTTAAGAAGATAGAGAGAGAGCTGAATCTATCGCTTCCTCCTCCTCCTCCCTCCTCCTTCCAACCTCCTCCTCCTCCTCCTATCCGCCACCTCCTCCTCCCCTCCTCCTCCACCTCCTCCTCCTCCTCCTCCTCCTCCTCACTTACAAATCACCCTATACATTATCTCTCACCCTCGCCTTTCACAATACTCTCCCTCCTCTCCCCTTCCTCTCCTTCCTCCCTACCCTCCTGCCTTCCCTCCCTCCCCTTCAGTTCCTTCTTCCTCTTCCTCCCTCTACCCCTTCCCTTCCCTCCCTCCTTCCTCTTCCTTCCTTCCCTTCCTTCCTTCCCCGCTTCCTCCCTACCCCTTCCCTTCCCTCCTCCCTTCATCTTCCTTCCTTCCCCTTCCTCCGCTAACCCCTTCCCTTCCTCCTCTCCCTCTCTTCCCCTTCCTTTCCCCCTCCTCCCTACCCTTCCCTTCCCTCCCTTCCTTCCCTTCCTCCCTTCCTTCCCTCCTCCCTTCCTCTTCCTTCCTTCCCTTCCTCCTACACCCTTCCGTCCCTCCTCTCCCCGCCCTCTTCTCCCCCTTCCCTCCTACCCCCCATAAACACCCCCCCATGCACGAGTCACAATTAGTCACCCCTAAAAAGATCCTAATGAGAAGAAGGAGGAGATAGAGAACACAAGATATCAGGTGCATTGTCTGTCGCTCCCCTCCTCCTCCTCCTCCTCCTCCTCCTCCTCCTCCTCCTCCTCCTCCTCCTTCTCCTCCTCCTCCTCTCCTCCGCTCCGCCTCTTCTTTTATCTCTCTACATACCTTGTTCCTATTCTCTTTTCTTTCCTTCCTACATCTATCACTCTCATATGTTGTTTCATTTTATTCGCTTCTTTCATTTTATTCCTTCTTTCATTTTTCCTTCTTTCATTTTATTCCTTCTTTCATTTTATTCCTTCTTTCATTTTATTCCTTCTTTCATTGTATTCCTTCTTTCATTTTATTCCTTCTTTCATTTTATTCCTTCTTTCATTTTATTCCTTCTTTCATTTTATTCCTTCTTTCATTTTATTCCTTCTTTCATTTTATTCCTTCTTTCATTTTATTCCTTCTTTCATTTTATTCCTTCTTTCATTTTATTCCTTCTTTCATTTTATTCCTTCTTTCATTATTCTTTCTTTCATTTTAATTCCTTCTTTCATTTTTCCTTTTGTTCATTTTATTCCTTCGCTTCATTTTATTCTTTCGTTCATTTTATTCCTCCTTTTCATTTTATTCATTTTTTTTCACATTTTTTCCTTTCTTTCTTTTATTCCTTCTTCATTTATTCCTTCTTTCATTTTATTCTTTCTTTCATTTTATTCCTTCTTTCATTTTATTCCTTTTTTCATTTTATTCCTTCTTTCATTTTATTCCTTCTTTCATTTTATTCCTTCTTTCATTTTATTCCTTTTTTCATTTTTTTCCTCCTCCTCTTTGAAGCTGATGGTGGTTGTTCGTCAGGAGGGAGAGAGAGAGAGAGAGAGAGAGAGAGAGAGAGAGAGAGAGAGCGGGAGAGAGAGAGAGGAGAGTAGAGTAGAGAGAGAGAGAGACATATCGCGAAGCTATCTGACGGAATCCGTTCCCAGTCAGCTGCAAAAAGCTGCAATGCAAATCTCTCTCTCTCTCTTCTCTCTCTCTCTCTCTGGCTCTCTCTCTCTCTCTCTCTCGTCTCCTTCTCTCGTCTCGCTCTCTCTCTCTCTCTCTCGGTGTGTGTGTTGTGTGTGTATCCTGTGTGTGTGAGGAAGGGCAAGAGAAGAAGGTAGAGAGAGGAAAGAGGAGGGAAAGGGAAAAAGAAAAAGAGGAAGAGAGGGGAGGAGAGTAGAAGAAGAGAGTAGAGAGAGAGAGAGAGAGAGAGACGATAGAAAGGTACACACAAAACCACGACACAAAAACAGCGTGCAGCACACGGCTGATTTTTGGCATGCAGACATATAGCACTGTTTGCTAGTATTTACTTGCGCGCGCCCACAACACACACACACGACGACACAACACACGACACACCACAAACACACAACACGTACCTACACACTTCAGGGTACTCCGTGGTGTAAGGGAAGCACGCTCGGATCACCACCGAGAAGTTCGATCCCCGGCGGAGCGGAAACAGATGGGTTGTTTCCCTTTTAAAAAAAAAAACCCGAGCGCACCCCTGTCCACTCCTCAGCATTTATGGGTTACCTGGTTGTTAGCCGGGGTTTGTGAACTGCCGCTCGTCCGGGGTGCTGGCTTCCCCAACAAAGAACCTAAGCAACTACACTAAGGATAAATGATGCGCAAATGTTGATATGGAGACGGGTCCAATCCGAGCATTGCTCTGTCCCTGTAAAAATACAACTCTATGAATACATACACCCACACACAAAACACCACACACGACACACACATACAACACACACACACAAACATTTCCACAGAATGAATATATGTCGACGGTTTCTGGTGACTTCCCTCCTTCCTCCCCTCCGCCTCTTCTCTTTCCTCCTCCTCCTGCCTTCTTCCTCCTCCTCCTCCAACTAGAACAGAATCCTAAATGTTAAGAAATTAATAAAAAAATATCAGTCGTTTTACCATCGCCATGAACAAAAAAAAAAAACTCCACGCTTACATTTTTTTTAGACCCTCCTTAAAGTTATTTATTTGTTGATGTTTTAAATAGCATCAACAAAAAAAAAAAAAAGAAATGTTAGCCATAAACGAAAAGACTATATCCAATTAGTAGTGAAGATACTAAACCGGTCATATCTATAAAATATTACTTATATTCATTAAAATTATCTAATGGTACCCAAATTACAATGGAAATTACGTTCTGGGCCTCAAGGGGTTAAACAAATAAATAGAAAATGTGTGAGGGTATGATGTAGGAGATTAACTATACTGTTATTTTTAAGGAGGTAAAAAATCCTGGCCCCTTGCTGCTTACTGACTGATATTTGATGCCAGGAGAAGGGAGTACTACGCTTCTTCTTAATGTCAGCTGTATTTTATCATAGTTAACCATAGTATCAGGTAAACATAGGCCAAAACAAAGTAAACATACTGAGATCTCCTGTCCCGGGGAATGACGCGAGGGCGTTGCTCGAACTCCCTCCAAGACTAGGCGGGATGGGAATCACCTCTCCTGAGAAGGTGGCTGAGGTGGAGAACCTCAACTCCATCAACCTTACCAGGTCCCTCACGGATATGATCATCGCTCAGGACGCACAAGGTGAAATCGACCAAAGTGTGATCGCTGAGCAAAAGAAACGATTCTCACGAGACAGGCAGCAAGGGCAGAAGACCAGCCTTGAACATCTTTCGACCATCCTGCCTCCAGACACCGTGAGAAAAATCCACATCGCACAGGAGACGGGAGCGTCCAACTGGCTAACATCACTACCAATCAGAGCAAAGGGCTTCAACCTCAACAAACAAGAATTTGTCGATGCCGTTGCTCTGAGGTACGGCTGGCCAGTGGAAGGACTCCCCAACACCTGTGTGCGTGGATCCCCCAACAACGTAGACCACACCATGACGTGCAAAAAGGGGGGATTCGTGTGTATCAGGCACGACGAGGTGAGGGACCTGACAGCCAGCATGCTCAGGGAGGTGTGCCACGACATCTCCACCGAGCCAACCCTTCTGCCTCTAGATGGGGAACTCCTGCGGTACAGGACAGCCAATACCGCCCCTGAGGCTCGCGTGGACATCTGTGCTCGGGGATTCTGGACCAGAGGGCAGCGGACCTTTTTGGACATCCGGATCTTCGACCCGATGGCCGCCTCCCATCGTGAGCTCTCCCTCGAGGCTGTCCACCACAGGAACGAGCTGGAGAAGATAAGGGCCTATGGCGATAGGATCCTGCAAGTCGACCATGGTACCTTCACGCCCCTGGTCTTCACCACATCTGGCGGCATGGCCCCCAAGGCTAGGAGCTTCTACTCAAGACTAGCTGACTTGATGTCAGTAAAGAAGCACCAGCCAAGGAGCTCCGTCGCCGCCTGGATGAGGTGTCGCCTCTCCTTCTCCCTGCTCCGGTCTGCCCTCCTGTGTCTCAGGGGTACGAGATACTCCACTCCCTCTAACACGGACATAGGTGACCTCGATTGCGAGGCCACATTGGTAGAGAGTGGGATAAGGGTGGATAGGTTAGGAATAGAGTAGGTTTGTAAATTTAGGGGTAGTTAGTTAGTAAATGTATGTATTTTTAGGGGTAGTTGTAAGGTTGGATGCCACAGTCAATAGCGAGGTGGGGCTATGGCGTACCCGCCGCAAATAAAGAGGCGGTGGAGGTATATTGTAGTAGTAGTGGTAAACATAGGCATAACTTTAAGCATGAGACTTTAAGATAGAATGGAACTTTCGCCTCGTTAAAAAAAATAGACTACTATACAACCCTAAAGATGATAGTTTAGTATAAATAAAACCTTCAAGTGAGATAGACGTGTTAGGAAAAACTGAAAATAAAATATAAACAACCCGACGAAAAAAAAAAATGCCTTTTAATTTAACCCTTTGAGACCCAGAACGTCATTTCCATTGTAATTAAGGTACCATAAGACGCTTTTTAGTGACTATTAGCAATATTTTATAGATATGACCTGTTTAGTATCCAGAGCTGGGCAGTATTTAAATACATTTGTATTTAAATACGTATTTAAATACATTTGTGTATTTAGAAATGTATTTATAAATACATTGGTTGTCATGTATTTAAATACAGTATTTAAATACTTTTATAAGTATTTAAATACATTGTATTTAAATACTTTTATAAGTATTTAAATACATTGTATTTAAATACTTCTGGAGAGTCTGTGTTTGGTGGGCCGAAGACCAATAGCCCTCCGCAGGAGCCAGCCAAAAAGGCCGCCCGGAGGGCGGCTTTGCGGCTAGTTATAATATAAAAATGTAAATACTTTTTTATCAGTTAATTTGGCCATAAACCCGCCCAACAATCTGGCAACCCTGATGTTACAGTGAACCAGGGTTTCCACTTGCAAGGAAATTTCCTTATTTTTAGGAAATTTAGGCCTGAGAAGGAAATTTCTAAGGAAACGCAAAATCTAAGGAAATCTTAAGCCTTAGGATTTCCTTATGACCTAAGGAAATTCATTTTTTTCGGATATGTTAAAATTTGTGTATATATAAAATGTATTTACAAATGTATTTAAATACAATTAATGTATTTAGTATTTAGTATTTGAATACATTTCTCCCATGTATTTAGTATTTAGTATTTAAATACATTTCTCCCATGTATTTAGTGTTTAGTATTTAAATACATTCAATGTATTTAGTGCCCTGCTCTGTAATAGTATCCTTGTCCACTAACTAATTTGGAATATTCAGTTACTTTTCGTAATTTTATGGCTCGAAAACAGACAATATTATACAGCCAAGGAAAGATCTGGGCGTGAAGGGGTTAAGGCATAAATTATCATTATTAGTAGTAGCCTACATAATGATGTCGACAGCAGAGCACAGGTAATCAGTAATACAGTATAGAGTTACTGTACCTTAGGGATTACAGGATGCCATGAGCTGCCATCACCTTGAAGACATCATCATCATCATCATCATCATCATCATCTCCCCACATTATTCCACTGAAGAAACACAATTTTCTTAATTTTATTGTAAGGGTGAAATTGAAGTATCATTGCAAGAGTGACATTTATTTGCAACACAAAAAAAAAGGATATGTATAGTGTCAGGTCATAAAGAATTAAAAAAGCTTCTGAGGAACACAATTTTTTTTTTATTGCAAGGGTGAAATTGAAGTATTGTTATTGCAAGAGTGACATTTATTTGCAACACAGACAAAAAAAAAGATTTATAGTGTAAGGCCAAAAGGAATTAGAGATGGTTTAAAGGACCACTTGTAAGAAGAAATAAAATAATGTAGGTATAAAAAAAAAAAAAGTAAGGATGAAATGGCAGTATCATGGCAAGAGTGACATTTATTTGCAAGAGACCAAAAACAAGGAGATTTGAAGTGTCAGGTCACATTAAAGAGGCTTATGAGGACCACTTGTAGGCACAAAGACAGACAGAAAGAGAGGCTGAGAACAAAAAAACTGAGGGTAAGAAAAGAAAGTATATCATTATAGCTTGTAAGAAAAAGATAAATAGAAAGTCAGGGTAAGAAAAAGAAAGTATATCATTATAGCTTGTAAAAAAAGAAAATTAGAAAGACGGTAAGAAAAAGAAAGTATATCATTGTAGCTTGTAAGAAAAAGATAAATAGAAAGACAGGGTAAGAAAAGAAAGTTATCATTGTAGCTTGTAAGAAAAAAGATCAAAAGAAAGTTATGGTAAGAAAGAAAAGTCTATCATTGTAGCTTGTAAAAAAAGATAATTAGAAAGTTATGGTAAGAAAAGAAAGTTATCATTGTAGCTTGTAAGAAGAAAGGTTCACAAGTAGGGTGGTAAATGATTGGCATGGACTCAGTAGACAGGTAGTTAGTGCAGAGTCATTAGAGAGCTTTAAAAGGAGGCTAGATAAATTCATGGATGGGGATGAAAGGTGGATGTAGGTAGTGTTAAGTAACAAGAACTACCTCGTGTAGGTCTCACGGCCTCTTGTAGCTTCCTTATGTTCTTATGTTCTTATGAAAGATAAATAGAAAGTGAGGGTAAGAAAGAAAGTATCATTGTAAACACTTGGGAGACTTTTAAACCAGGTCATCTCATTGCCGGCAAACTGCTTCTTTTAGGCTACGTGCTGCTGCTGCTACCAATCTAATCCTGCGACTGTCCTCCTCCTCCTCCTCCTTCTCCTCCTCCTCCTCCTTCTTCTCCTCCTCCTCCTCCTCCTCTTCCTCCTCCTCCTCTTCCTCCTCCTTCTCTTCTTTTTTCTTTTTTTCTTTATTGCTTTCTCCTCCTCCTCCTCCTCCTCCTCCTCCTCCTCCTCCTCCTCCTCCTCCTCCTCCTCCTCTTCCCCTTCCCCCTCTTCCTCCTCCTCCTCTTCTTTTTTCTTTTTCTCTTTATTGCTTTCTCCTCCTCCTCCTCCTTTTTTCTATTCTTTTCTTGTTTTACCTTTATTGCTTTGCCTATCTACTGTTCCTCCCCTCCTCCTCCTCCTCCTCCTCCTCCTCCTCCTCCTCCTCCTCTTCCCCTTCCTCCTCCTTGCTTTTTTCTTACCTATTTCTTGTTTTACCTTTATTGCTTTGCCTATCTCCTCCTCCTCCTTCTCTTCTTCTTCCTCCTTCTCCTCCTCCTCCTCCTCCTCCTCCTCCTCCTCCTCCTCCTCCTCCTCCTCCTCCCTGACCCAGCATGTAACAGGTAATTAGCTACTTAAGGATATCATGATAGTTACTTACCGTTATATATAATGATAACAACAACAACAACAACAACAACAACAAACAACAACAGCAAAACAACAACAATAATAACAATAGTAACAATAACAACAACAACAACAGCAAAAAAAACAACAATAACAACAATAACAATAACAATAACAACAACAACAGCAAAACAACAACAATAATAACAATAATAACAATAACAACAACAACAACAGCAGCAAAACAAACAATAACAACAATAACAACAACAACAACAACTATTTAATGTAAAGTAACTCCAGAAGGAAAAAAAATCCTTTCTTCCTTTTCATTCCTTCAATATTTTACTTCATTTGATTTGCAAGGTTAAGATGTTTTCTGTTTTTTTTGTGTTTTCTCTACTTTTCTTAACGGTTATTCACTATTTATCAAAAGGATTATTCATGAGTTTGTGGTAGTTTCTAATTAAAGCCTATTTTTAGGTTGATATTTCTGTGTTTTTAATGAGAATCGAGTAAGTTTCTGTGATGACAAGAATACTTTGCTTGCTTCTCTTAGCCCCTTGAGGCCCAGAACGTCATTTCCATTGTAATTTGGGTTCCATTCGACGATTTACAGTGACTATAAGCAATGTTTTATAGCTATGACCTGTTTAGTATCCTTGTCCACTAGTTAATTTGGTATATTCAGTTACTTTTCGCAATTTTATGGCTAACAACAGACCTTTAATAGCCATCTCTCTCTTTGTCTGTCTGTCTGTCTGTCTGTTTATCTGTCTGTCTGTCTGTCTGTCTGTCTGTCTGTCTGTCTGTCTGTCTGTTTATCTGTCTGTCGTCTGTCCCCGTCTGTCTGTCTGTCTGTCTGTCGTTTTTCTGTCTGTCTGTCTGTCTTCTGTCTGTTTTCTGTCGCTGTCTGCTGTCTGTCCCGTCTGTCTGTCTGTCCCGTCTGTCGTCTGTCTCGCTCTCTTCCCTCTCTCTCTTCTCCCCCTCTCTCTCTCCCCCCTCTTTTCTCTCTCTCTCTCTTCTCTCCTCTCTCCTCTCCCCCCTCTCTCTCTCTTTCCTGTGTGTGGTTTTGTCTCTCTCTCTCTCTCCTCTCTCTCTCCTCTCTCTTCCTCTCCCTTCTCCTCTTCTCTTCTCTCTCTCCTTTTCTCTTCTCTCTCCTCTCTCTCTCTCCTCTTTCTGTGTGTGTTGGGGTGTTTCCTCTCTCAAACCTCTCTCTCCCTCTCTCTCTCTCTTTCTCTCTTTAGCTTCCCTTTTTTTTGGTCTTTTAGAAAAAAGCATATAAAGGGGAAATAAACAATTTTTCCATGGTCACTCTCTCTCTCTCTCTCTCCTCTCTTTCTCTTCTCTCTCTCTCTTTCTCTCTTCTCTCTCTCTGCACTCCGAAAATTCGATAAATTTCCCAATTGATCAACTTTTTCCCGCTTAAAAACCCTTTCATCCGGGAAAAGCTTCTTACTTTCTTCCTTTCTTTTAGTAATCTTTCTCTCCTTTATTTCCTTCATTATTCCATCTACATCCCTGCCTCCCTCTCTTCCTCTCTCCCTCTCTCCCTAATTCTCCCTTTTTTTTCCCCTCTGGTTTCACTTTTTTTTTATTTTTTTTTTTTTTTAATTTTTCCGCCCTATTACTTTCAGAAATTTAATTTCGTTGCATTCACGGGTTTTGCTTTCGTATTTACTTATTTATAAATGTTTTTGTTTTTTTTATGTTGTATGTATGTATGTTGTATTATTTATGTGTTTTTGTATGTATGTTATGGTGTTTCTATGTAGTTTTATGTGTTATGTGTGTGTGTTGTTTGTGTGTTTGTGTTGGCGTGTGTGTGTGTGTTGCGTGTTGTATTCATCTTTTGTTTTTCTAGTTGTATTTTTTCGGGCCAGAGCAACGCTCGTATGGCCCCTCTCCATATCACATTTTTTTTTTATTAATCCTTAGTGCTTAGTGTTTGGGCCAAGCCCCACCCCGGGAGGGGGTCACAACCCGGGTAAAACCTGGTACCCATTCACTGCTGGTGGACAGGGCTCGGTTTTAAGAAACCGCCCGTCTGTCTTCGCTCCGCCTGGGGATCGAACCCGGACTTCTCGGTTGTGACTGAGCGTGCTTGACATGTTGTGTGTGTGTGTTTGTGTGTGTGCGTGTGTGTTGTGTAGGGTGGCGGGGAAACCTTAAGTACTGCTGGGAATGAATTCTATCAAGAAAACGGGGGGGAATAAGGTGACTTTAATATTTTTCCTGCCCCAATGCTGACTAAGGGGGGTAGGTTTGGGGGTACCCTATGGTAAAAAGGAAAAAAAAAGAAAATAATGACAAGGAACAAAATTATAAAGGTGATAATTATGATAAATTGATAATGACGAAGAACCAAATTATCAACAAAAAGAAAAAAGAATATATTTAGATACCCTAGCCACCCTATCACTCTCACATCCAATAAACAAAGCCTGGTAACACTAGTTTGAAACACTACAAGGACATTAGTGACGTAAGCTAACCTAGCTGCCCCAAAGACCCCCCCCGTACTTCACTAACCTAACCTGGACATTGATCATGTAACCTAACCTATCTGGGGGGCTGCGTCCCCCAAAACCACCCACTAGTTCACTAACCTAACCTGGACATTGATCATGTAACTTAACATAACTAGGGGGCGACCTCCCCCCTTATGGTAGTATTAATTTCCGACGGGTGACGTAGGGGTTAGAAATACTGCAAATGTTCAGATCAACAAGTTGAAGACTTTATAACTAAAAGCCTTGTATTGTATTAAACTGCAGTCCAGTCAAGTCACAAGGCTAGTCAACTGTCCATTAGTCTATTACTGCACAGCTCTAAGCCTACCTACACGGCCTTATCACTTCCCTTTTCTCCCTGTACTGATTCCATCCAAAAACCAGGCTTCCTTTATGCACCAGTAATGACCTGTCAATAGGCTGTCATCCATAGCATTGCCCTTCTATCCAAAATACAACTAAATACTTCTGCTTTTGTGATTACCATTATAAACAGTGGTTGTACTGCAGTGTAATACTCTACAAGGCACGTAGTAACTGTCTTGGTTATAACCAAGGATAGTATATAGTCTATCAGAAAATATGGCCCCCCACAAATCTATATATCTATAGAAATATGGCCCCCCACAAAAAATCCCTAAACTAGGGATTATCCCTAGTTCATAAACTTTATCGGGGAAACATTTCCCCGATTAAGTCTATGTACTAGGGACATTTCCCTAGTTTAGGGATTTTTTGTGGGGAGCCATATTTCCCTTATGAGTGTGCTCCTTTTGTGGGGGAGCACACATATAAGGGAAATATTTCCCCGATAAAGTCCATGAACTAGGGAAATTTCCCTAGTTAAAGGATTTTTTTTGTGGGGGGCCATATTTCCCTTATGTGTATGCTCCCCCACCCAAAAACCCAGGTTTCCACCATGTCCCCAAGCTTGTTGGCCATAAGAAGAAGATAGGAGATTGAGCCTTTATTCTAAAGATGACAAACTCTACAGACCTAACCTAGCACCCCTCTTCGAGCCCCTTGTGCTGTGCACTAACCTAACCTAACCTAACCTAACCTAACCTAACCTAACCTGACCTGCCCTAACCTAACCTAAAGGCCGTGTCACACGGACACTTTTTCCGGCATCTTTTGGTATTTTGCTACCAAAAGATGCCCGTAGTGGTGACAAAAATATGCGCGTTCGTCACACGGCGTATCGGCTACGAGCATTTTCTACTGGCATCTTCCGGGACCTGCAACCAAAACTAAATAATATAACATTATGGATCGCAGAAATTTAATATCGGCCATGTAGGCTAAGTAAGGATCGGCACTCATTAAAATATAAACAGATGTCTTAAAGACAGTAAGTATAATACGTAGAGCCAACATTTGTGTCAGCTTAGCGTGGAGACCTTGTTTTTAAGATTTTCCAGGTTAGTTTTGGTTTCATTAAAACCTAAAAGGTTAGGTTAGGTTTCATTAAAACCTATAAGACCCTGACTAATTTCTCCCGGCCAAGTTTAAGTGCTTTTTCTGATGGAGATACAGTGTTTTAATGGAAACGGTACCATAAAATTCGGTGATGATTTTTTTTTTTTTTTAACTTTGGGTTTGCGCAAAATAAAACTATCTCCATTAGAAAATGCACCTATTGAAGACCAGGAAAAAATAGTCGGTGTCTCTGAAAACGACCGCGAAGTCATCGTCCATTATTACCAAATTGCTGAGTTAGGTTACGTTTAGTTTAGGTTAGGTTAGATTTAGGTTATGTTAAGGTTTGGTTTAGGTTATGTTAAGCTTAGGGTAGATTTGGATTAGGTTATGTTGAATTATTTGGGTTAAAAAAAACTAATTTGATGGTGCGCTATTGTCCGGGTGGTTGGCACCGCCAACTCCTGCGGAATATTTACCGTTTGGTTTAGGTCATCCTCGAGCCTGACAATTCTAACCTGTTTCATAGTGTAGATTTCTTCATCCTGAGTCTTTTAAACCCAATTTCCCATGGCGCAATTGAATAATAATGCTGATACATATACTACCTAGAATCTAGTTCTTTCAACCAAAAACTGTTAAGTTAGGTTAAGGCGGCGTCACACTAGCACTTTTTCCGTCTAGTTAGTCGAACTTCGTCGCTCTGACTATTTTTTTCTCGCTCTGACTAGTTAGTCCGTCTGCTCAGTCAAGTCTGAGTCAGTCGCTCGTGATCGTCTTTGTCTGCAAATTTGAAGTCAACTTTCTTAGTCAAATCAAAATCCATAGTGGGTTAAATTTAAAGATATTCGTATAAAACAGTAAGTTTTTGCAAATTATAATTCAATCGTTTTGAAGTATTATAAATATTCAAGTGACTATTGTACATGTAGATACATTTAAAAGCCGGTTCTATATAACAGCCAACAGTCTCTCGCATGACTCGATTTAAAAAGATTTACTACAAAGAGTCAAATCACCGAACACACCCTGACACACAGTGGTGTTAAGAATTATGAATGTTTAGAGTGTGGGACAAGATTTGCTAGAAAGAGTCAGCTCACCAAACAACCCTGACACACAGTGGTGTTTTAAAAATCATGAATGCCTAGAGTGTGGGGAAAAAATTTACTACAAAGAGTGACCTCACCTCACACACCCTGACACACAGTGGTGTTAAAAATTATGAATGTTTAGAGTGTGGAAAAGATTTACTACAAAGAGTGACCTCACCACACACACCCTGACACACAGTGGTGTTAAATTATGAATGTTTTGAGTGTGGGAAAAGATTTACTACAAAGAGTGACCTCACCACACACCCTGACACACAGTGGGTGTTAAGAATTATGAATGTTTAGAGTGTGGGAAAGATTTACTACAAAGAGTGACCCCACCAGACACACCCTGACACACAATGGTGTTTAAGAACCATGAATGCCTAGAGTGTGGGAAAAGGTTTTATACCCGTTCTGAAATCACCAGACACACCCTGACACACAGTGGTGTTAAGAATTATGAATATTTAGAGTGTGGGAAAAGATTTACTTCAAAGAGTCAACTCACCGAACACACCCTGACACACAGTGGTGTTAAGAATTATGAATGTTTAGAGTGTGGGAAAAGATTTGCTACAATGGGTCACCTCACCATACAACACCCTGACACACAGTGGTGTTAAGAATTATGAATGTTTAGAGTGTGGGAAAAGATTTGCTACAATGGGTCACCTCACCACACCCCACCCTGACACACAGTGGTGTTAGAATTATGAATGTTTAGAGTGTGGGAAAAGATTTAATACAAAGAGTGGGCCTCACCAGACACACCCTGACACACAGTGGTGTTAAGAAAACATGAAAGCCTAGAGTGTGGGAAAAGATTTACTTCAAGAGTCAACTCACCGAACACACCCTGACACACAGTGGTGTTAGAATTATGAATGTTTTTGAGTGTGGGAAAAGATTTGCTACAATGGGTCACCTCACCATACACACCCTGACACACAGTGGTGTTAAAAATTATGAATGTTTAGAGTGTGGGAAAAGATTTGGGTACAATGGGTTCCCCCTCACCACACACACCCTGACACCAGTGGTGTTAAAATTATGAATGTTTAGAGTGTGGGAAAAGATTTACTACAAGAGTGGGCCTCACCAGACACACCCTGACACACAGTGGTGTTAAGAACCATGAATGCCTAGAGTGTGGGAAAAGGTTTTATACCCCATTTTGAAATCACCAGACACACCCTGACACACAGTGGTGTTAAGAATCATGGGAAAGCCCTCCTAACCTAACCAAAACTTAACCTCACTTATCTGAATTTTGAAAATTCATTGCACAAAAAAAACAAACATACAGGCACAGGAAAGCACAGCTAAAGAAACGGCAATAGAAGTAAAAAGTACCTAACATTTCCTATTTCGGTAACTATGTTTTTGGGTGGGATAATCCGCAGAAGTTGGCGGGCTCCACAGGCCTTTCAGCTTACTTTTTTTTAAAGATGTCATGAAAGAAATTGTTCTACTACAACTTAATGCATTACAAGGCACGTAATTATAGCCGTCGGTAATAATTTGGGCGAGAGTTTTTGCGGTCGTTTTCAGAGAGCAAAGACTTTTTTTTTTTTTTTGGCCTACAATAGGTGCGTGTTGTAATGGAGATAGTTTTATTTTGCGCAAGAGAAAAAAAAAAAAAAAAAAAGAAAAAAAATAACCTAACCCTTTCCTTATATATTTTAATGAAACCTAACCTAACCTTAAAAGGCTTTAATGAAACATAACCTAAACTTATAGGTTTTAATGAAACATAATCTTAACCACAAAGTGGTTAAACCACAAACCACAAAGAACCATGTTTGTTTACAGTCGAACAGCTGACTGGGGGATGCAGGGGGAAACGATTTTTTTGTGTGTGACGGTTTGGGCTGACTTTGCAGTCAGAAAATTGTTTTTTGTAAAAAAGTCGTTTGAAAAAACTAGACGGAAAAGTGCTAGGTGTGACGCCGCCTTTAGAGGGGGGTTTTTGGTATATTAACAGATGAAAATCAAAACAAATAAGAAAATTATGAAGACTACGGCAGTAGGAAGAGAAATAGAGTTATATGGATATTTTTCCATGGCTTAATAAATCACGATTTTATTCAATTTTAAACAATTTATTTATAGTGAGCCTACTCTAATCGCTTTTATTTCTAAACATGATACCATTCTTCATCACAGTTTGGTGGAGGATGCACTACAATCTGTATCCGATACATGATATCAAGGCAGGAGGAACATGACTACCTCAAAGAGTGAATAATAACACACTCGTGACTTGTCATGCACTGATCGCCGTATTTTTTTCAGTGTTGCTTGATATTACATCTCCCACTAGTCTGTCACATATATAATCCCTTCTCGGTCCAAGCAGTGTCGCTTGATTAGTTATGTATCAACAAGTTCGTCCAGTACATCTCTCCTGTCACGAAAAGTTCTCAGGAGTGGGTGGAGCACTCCATGTTTACGTCTTAGGACGAGTCTTAGCCGACGCCCTGCTCGCTAGGACACCTCACACCCTGTCCTAGCCAAACATCGAAATTAGGACGAGTCTTAGCGATTTAGGATGCGCTCGAAATTATTTAGGACGCCGGCCGCCATATTTAAGACTCGAGCGAGTCTAAGACGAATCCTAAATCTCTATAAGTATGGGCCCTGGATTTCCTCTCCTTCCTGGTCCACGACCGTGGGAGGTCCTCCGCTACTCTCTCCACTCACCTAGCGGCCCTGGCTGACCCCCTCAAATACGGTTGGGGTTTGGTCCTGGACCGGCGTTCTGTGACCCTGTTGAAGAGGGGTTTGTTCCACCAAAACCCCCCTCCCCGTCGTCCTGGTCCCTTCTGGTCCCTGGAGAAGGTTCTCCGGTTCCTGCAGGGCGACCAGTTTGGGTCGGACGCTGCCGGACCTCGCCTCCTTCAGAAGGCCTTGTTCCTGGTTGCCCTGGCTACGGGGTTTCGGGCTTCTCAGCTGAGGGCGCTGACCCGTTTCCCCCAGTGGACGAACTTCTCGCGGGACGGCTCCGCTGTCTCCCTCTCCCTCTCGCCCAAGGTGCTGGGTAAGAACGAGCGGCAGGACCACCGTCTCCAACCGGTCGTCGTTCCGGCTTGGTCTGCTGGGGACGCCGCACACCCCTTGTGCCCGGTTTCGGCGCTCCGGTGTTACCTGGATGCTTCCGAGCCCTGGGCGTGTGACCTGCAGTTCCTGTTCCGCGATCCTGTCACTGGTCGTCCCCTCACCACCAGGGGGATTGCCGGCCGGCTCCGGGGCGTCATCGAGTCGGCGGATCCGGGTCACGCCCCTCGCGCCCATGACGTCCGGGGTGTTGCTGCGTCTCTGGCCTTCCTCCGCACCCATTCCTTGGAGAGGGTACGGGAAGGGGGACAGTGGAGTACGGCCTCGTGCTTCGTGGCTCGTTACCTGTCCCACTCCGTTGTGGACTTCCCCTGTGTTGCCCTGGGACTCCCTCCGTCCGGAGGGGCTGGGGTGGTGGACGCCGGGCCTCCCATTGACGTCTCCGCTTGATTCGGGTGAGTATAATAGTGGTATCGTTTTGTTCTTGTGCAGTTGCTCTTTTGCCTCCCCGCGGGGGTCGGGGGCTTCTTGCCCCGTCTCCAAGTGGCAGGTAGCTTAGTGCACTAGCTCTAAGGGGACCTAAAATGACGGCTTTGAAGTATGAAAAGCCTATTTTTGGGTCCCTGACAGAGCTAGTGCACGGCCTTCGGCCTCCCACCCTTCCTTCCCCGCCAAGGTTTCAGCCCCTCTTCCCGGGGATGATTAATGGGATGGTTATGATGGCTCCGAGCCGGCTGGCGGACAGCCGGCCTCGGTCAGGATTGGCACGGCGTTGCCAGACGTGTGTTTCTTTTTCTTTCAGATCTAAGTGTAGCCTGGTTACCTAACCAGATGTCGGTATTGGTTGCCTGTATACCCAGGGTTTGCCCTGGGTGGCGATCTTTCCTATCCTATAGCTTAGTGCACTAGCTCTGTCAGGGACCCAAAAATAGGCTTTTCATACTTCAAAGCCGTCATTATAGTAGTTCTCATTGTGGTAGTAGTAGTGATGGTGTCCTCAGATGATTGTAGTTGTTGTAGTAGTAGTAGTAGTGACAATAGTAGTAGTGGTAGTAGCAGTATCAGCAGTAGTTATATAATAGGTTTAGTAAGAAGAGCTGGTTATAGTAGTAATAAAAGTAACGGTGGTGGTGGTCCTTAGATGATTGTAGTGGTGGTGGTAGCAGTAGTAGTGGTGGTGGTGGTGGTTAGAAGTGGTAGCAGTACGTAGTTCTCATTGTGGTAGTAGTAGTGGTTGTGTTCTCAGACGATTGTTGTAGTAGTAGTAGTAGTAGTAGTAGTAGTAGTAGTAGTAGTAGTAGTAGTAGTAGTAGTAGTAGTGGTGAGTGGCAGCAGAAATAACAGCATCCCAGGCAGTGGCGTCATTTCAGCAAAAGCCAAGGCATGGCAAGGTACCGTGGAAGATTTTTTTTTTTTCAAATCAGTTGTGCAATAGTCCATTTTGGTGAGTTGCGAGTCTATACAATTCATTTTTATATGACACTAGCAGAAACACCCGTCGTTGACTGGATTGAAAAGAGGTGACAAAATTGTTCTATAAATATTCAAAGTTATTCACTTCGACTGTTTTGAACATATATAACAAATGTCTGCTAAATTTCATCTAGATGATAGAGCTGTTCCCTTCTGGCCAATGTATACGAATTGACTTAACTTTTTTGTATATTCTGCACGCGCGCGGCCATTTTAAGAGGGCGGGGCCTAATTTTGAGAATTGGGACTATTACCATTGTCTTTCTCGGGAAATTCTATATATGAATACATTTTTTGATTTTATGTATATTCTATTGCCTTTCTTCCTATAGAGCAGTGGTTCCCAACCTTTTTGGGGCAGTTAACCAAAATGCACATTTTCCCCAGGCCCATTACCCCTAGGCTAGGTAGGCTCTAAACTTATGTTTGCACGGGTTGGTTTTTCACTTGTAACATCTCAGGACTGACGTAGGTGCGAAGCCCTTCACGGCGTGGGGTCTGGGGCCCACTCAAGGGCCCCATAATTTTTTTTAAAGTTTTTGCATGCTTTTCCTGCAATCTGACGTATATTTGGGAGCAAATTCTCATTCACAAACCGATTCATTTTATATGGATATAAACATTTTAAACCACCGTCTCGCACCTACACCCATAGGCGTATGGGGACTCGATCGTTGGTTTGGGGGGGCAGAGTTGTTGATTTGCCCGAAATTTCACACAAGTAAAAACACTCTTTCTACGAAAACACTGCATGAATGCAAGGGGGGGAAATTAATTAAACGTTCTTAATTGTCAGTGATTCTAACCTCATAGAGTGACATATTGTGCAAACGATTTGCAACATTTTCACTCGAAAGTTCTGACAAAATAGTGTTTTCTATACCATTTTTATAGTGAACACGGGGTTGTAATGTAAAGAATAAAAAAGATGCGCGGGAAGCGACCACAAAAAAAATTGAAATTTTCATGTTTTAAGAGGATATTAGGACAATGTTATAACTCGTAACTGAAGAATTTTATGCTCCACATTCCCAAAATTACACCATATCCAAAGCAGAGGGACTACAATACCTGCCTGGATAAATTGCCCGAATTTTTCGGATTTTTGGCCGTGGGACCCATGAGGCGTATTTTGTCCATGCCCTTGGAAGTAAAATTTTACTTATTTAAGCTCCGCCCACTTATTTTTTACTCTTTTGCGTGCATAGAAAACTGAGCAGATACACTCCGGCAGCGATATTTTACTCTTTTCCTGTAAAGTTTTACAGTCGTGGGTGTGGGTGGTGGTTTCAAGAGCCTGGCCAATCAGATCGCGCGCATGAGAAAATCTTATCAAAACTCCTCCCGTAAATGTTTCTCTTTTCCTTTAATTCTCATCCAATTCAACATTCATTACATGCGCACGACATGCAAAGGATACTGTATTTAATTAAGAGTAGGTAAGGAGTAGTAAGGAGTAGAGTAGGTGACTCTTAACAGGTAAGAAGTCACAAATATTAAAATTCTCCAGCGACGTCTGGGAACAAATTTCCCAATCCCTCGAATTTTTCAATGTGTCCGAATCTTCGTTGATGCTTGCTGGCTTAGCACCAAAACTGGTGTATTATTGCTATAGTATAGTCAAATACTTAAATATATTCATGAGTGATATTACATTTGCAATAGAAATGTATAAATTTGGTATATATGTTATATCACACAAAAAGAAAGTCTTTTAGAGAACCTATCGCAGGGCACGAATACGAACATTTCATCAGTCTGACTCAGCTCCAACACGGTAGAAAGGTCTCTGTGTGTAACCCACGGGTCACCACACACCCACCACCACCCAGGCACCCACCCGCCCACCACCACCCACCCACCCACCACCCGCCCACCACACACCCATCACACACCCACCCACCACACGCCCATCACCTATCCGCCCACCACCCGCCCACCACACACCCACCCACCACACGCCCATCACCCATCCGCCCACCACACACCCACCCACCACACGCCCATCACACATCCGCCCACCACACACCCACCCACCACACGCCCATCACCCATCCGCCCACCACACACCCACCCACCACACGCCCATCATACATCCGCCCACCACACACCCACCCACCACACGCCCATCACACATCCGCCCACCACACACCCACCCACCACACGCCCATCACCCATCCGCCCACCACACACCCACCCACCACACGCCCATCATACATCCGCCCACCACACGTCCATCACACACCCGCCCACCACACACCCGCCCATGGATGTTAAACGGGGGAGATGCACTGGAAGATGAATCACAACCAGCATTCATCTAGGTTTAGGCAAAGAATAATAGGTGAAACGTAGATGTAGGTAGATACACGTAGCCTACATACGTACAGGTCCATGAAAGCATTAAACATCCTCGACGCACATCGTGAAATGGCTGTGTAGCAAATAGATATTCAAATAACAGTTTCATAGCGCCCTAAACATTTCAGTTTAATATCAAGTCCATCTATAGTTAGAAAACAATGCTAGGCCATTCTAAGAGCTCAAAACAATTAGATATCGATGTGTAATACAGGCAATCACGCTACTACTCTTTGCTGTGCCTTCAATAATGTCAACCTTAACGATATTCCTTGAGCCTCTGTAAGAGGTAATGAAGTGTACGACACTTTTACTCTCGGCAACATCAAGAAAGAGCTTTGGCAGCGCTACAATCGTATTTTGTGATGGCAAGCAGGGGCGGAGCTTAAATAAGTATAATTTTACTCCGGAAGGACACTACAAAATACGCCTCATATGGTCTAACCTTCTTTGTGGACACATCGTAAACAGTTTTTCGGGTTTTCGGCACAAAGGTGTACAACTGCACATATGCTACACATTAGGTGACACCAGATTAGTTCACGCATAAATTAACTTTCAATTGATTTATGTCATCTTCACATTCACACGATCTGCTCATATACTTTTCATAACATTAAAACATACTTTCAGTTCAGTTGCCTCTATTACCCCCGAGGGATAGGCTCATTACCCCCGGGGGGTAATTTACCCCCAGGTTGGAAACCAACCTGGTTCCTGGTAGTGTTATCAGTTAAACAGTGCCATTTGTTTACCCACCTGGACAACACTGAGGCTTGTTAACTCCGATATAACCAGAGCAGAAACCTGTCTGTCCCGCTCTCGAGTTTTCAAAACGGAGGCTGGCAGGGAAAGCTCATGAATATTCAAAAGAGGAGCGCTCCACTACAGCGCCTATAGGCTGGCTGGTGGTAAACAAAGCTCATGAATATTCAAAAGAGGAGCGCTCAACTACAGCGCCTATAGGCTGGCTGGTGGTAAACAAAGCTCATGAATATTCAAAAGAGGAGCGCTCAACTACAGCGCCTATAGGCTGGCTGGTGGTAAACAAAGCTCATGAATATTCAAAAGAGGAGCGCTCAACTACAGCGGCTGCCTGGTGGGTGGGCAGAGATAAAGCCAAAACTAAAAAGAAAAAACTTTTTTTTTTAAGCCAAGGTATGGCGAGTGCCATACCTTGCCATACCCAAACGACGCCACTGATCCCAGGCCCTACAGAGAGATTAAAGGGGTATCCAGACGAGCGGGCCTGATCGGCGGGCAGCGCCCGTCCACACGGCCAAGTCGATTTAGACTTATCACGGTTAGCAGTTCACGGACCAAGCCACCAGATGTCGTTAGTGTTTTTCTCCCAAAAGGTGGACAACCATAAATCTCTCAATATATGAATATTTTTCTATATCCTTTTGATCAGTGTATTTTACTCTTTCTTTTTCTATATGTTGGGTAATATATATATAATCTTTTGAATGATCCGGTACGATAACTTCGGGGCCATTCGTCTGTTTATTTCTTGCTGAGCGCGTTCGTCGTGAAATGTTTTCGGTACATACTTCCCTCATTTTTTATTGTATCAGGTAACAACATTCTATGTATTTGTATAAGTAGCTCTTCACATTGAGTTTTATCAAATGAGGGTAATTTCTTCATTTTAACAACACAGTGTGCAGTAGCTATTACTTGTACCAAAATATACATTCTTCGTCATCACCACCAACAACAGAACGCATGGAACGGCGGAGCGATCTCACCAGGCTACCCTTGGTCCGAGTAGCTACATCTCACAAATACGCACTGAAACACTGCTCCCTGGGTGAATATTTGTTTGAAAATGTATACCAGTTGTGATCCTGGGTAAAACATGGTGGCAACATTGAATGTAGAGTAGTAATTAAAGTAGAACATAGAACATTTCAAGCGAATGTGCCTTTGCCTAGAACAACTTCCTACCCGTATACTGAAACTGATCCCTAGGCGAATAGTTGTTTGACAATATAGTAGTAGTACACGTATACCAATTCTGATCTTGGGTAAAACGTATATATTGTCAAACAACTATTCACCATGCAGGGAGCAGTGTTTCAGTATAATGGTAGGGTACGTAGTGTTCTAGGCAAGGGTGCATTCGCTTGAAATGTTCTATGTTCTACGTTAATTACTACTCTACATTCAATGTTTCCACCACGTTTTACCCAGGATTACAATTGGTATACATTGTCAAACAAATATTCACCCAGGGAGCAGTGTTTCAGTATACGGGTAGGGTAGTGTTCTAGGCAAGGGTACATTCGCTTGAAATGTTTTATGTTCTACGTTAATTACTACTCTACATTCAATGTTTCCACCACGTTTTACCCAGGATTACAATTGGTATACATTGTCAAACAAATATTCACCCAGGGAGCAGTGTTTCAGTATACGGGTAGGGTAGTATTCTAGGCAAGGGTACATTCGCTTGAAATGTTCTATATGTTCTACTTTCATTACTACTCTACATTCAATGTTTCCACCATGTTTTACCCAGGATTACAATTGGTATACATTGTCAAACAAATATTCACCCAGGGAGCAGTGTTTCAGTATACGGGTAGGGTAGTATTCTAGGCAAGGGTACATTCGCTTGAAATGTTCTATATGTTCTACTTTGATTACTACTCTACATTCAATGTTTCCACCACGTTTTACCCAGGATCACAATTGGTATACATTGTCAAACAAATATTCACCCAGGGAGCAGTGTTTCAGTGCGTATTTGTGAGGTGTAGCTACTCGGACCAAGGGTAGCCTGGTGAGATCGCTACAACGGCAACGTGTTCTTCCCCAGGATCAACAGACTTGTAGTCTATTAATCCTGTTCTCCCCATCATTTCAACGTGAAACCACGAGACTTAGACAATCACAAGAGAAAATTGTGAAGTATGGAGTCAATAGCGTGTGAGAAATGGACAGTATCGCTGCTGAAACAGTACTTGAGAGACAGAGCAGTACCTCATTCGGGGCAGTTGGGGCTGTGTTGATGTAATGGTATTCTTTGTGATAGAGTTGGGGCTGTGTTGATGTAATGGTATTCTTTGTGATAGAGTTGGGGCTGTGTTGATGTAATGGTATTCTTAGTGATGAATGGAAGTGAAAAGATGGTGGTTGTAGTTATAAGTATGTCAATTCCACTCATCAGAGCTAAGTAGATGTATACATTATATATTTATAATGTTTATTAAAGAAAACAAAATTACTTTTGGTGCCTTTTACTTCTTCATAGTACAGGGAAGTTGCGAAGATACAAACAGTTTAGTTCAACCGTGGATGTTTCTACGTCTAACGAATTTTTTTATAGCGAAATAGCTCTTGGTAAAAAAATAGGTTTGATTCAAGAATCTATATTACTGATACTGTACTACCTTAATTACTGTTATTGGATTTTTCAATCTATATCATTGCTGGGGCAAACAGTCTCTCATTCGCCTCTCAAACTCTCATTTCATAACTTTCACTCTTGCTGCTCTCCTGAACTTGCTAACTGCATGCTTCCCCTCTTCCAGCAGCCCCACTGCACAAGACTTTCTACACTTGCGCACCCTTATTCTGTCCAACTCCCTTATGCAAGTCTTCATTCAGAAAGAGGCCAAAATAAATTAAAAAGTGGCACAGACAACAAAACACTTGAACACTTGCCTGAATGAACACAAAGGGGATGCAGGGAAGGGGACTTCAAATAGGATCACATCAGATTATATGTTTTGGGAAAGATGACTTTTTCATATGGCATGGGGCAGAGTAAGTTTGAGGCATTCAGTTTGTGAACACCATTACTCATTCAGTAGAGGAGGCTCCATGTTGCACATCACTGCTACTATGACCATAATTTGGTCTAGTAAGTGCCACAACTTCATATCTATTGTTCGTGACAACAATTTGTAATTTTTCATGCGTTCTATGGCTCGTTCGACATGAATGCAATATGTGATAGTGATGCAATATCCCTTGTTTTAGAAATTTCACTTTGATTTAATATCCTACGACCACTTTCATCCTTCTTTCTGGTAAACGGAGGCACGTGTAACTTTGCTTTTTTTGCAAGTAACAAGTCAGCAATATTGAAGCCACGATCAACCATTAGGGCATCCCCAGGTTCAACTTTATCCAGAAACTCTTTTTCAAACATATACCTATCAGAAGTACAGCCTCCATACACATTCGAAACAAAGGAAATCAAGCCTGTTGGTGTGATTCCTACCAAAAGTTTGACAGTATTGTGGTGCTTATAATTAGAATATGTTGCAGCTTGTGCAGTGCAATTTTTTAGTTTAACTGTGAAGAACTCTGTATCTATAATAATATAAGCGAAAGTGTGTCTGTCTGTCTGTCTGTCTGTCTGTCTGTCTGTCTGTGTGTGTGTGTGTGTGTGGTATAGGTTCCGCCCCCCGTGGCGCAATCACCTCATATGGCACATTTTTGGAACCGGGTTGACCAGGGGAAGGTCATAAGCCCACTTATGAGATGATTCGATCACTTTTTTTTTTTTTTTTTTTTTTAGCAGCCTATTAGCGATAATTGTGAAGAAAAAAGTGGGTTGCGAGAATTGAGGAAACCTTGATGTAGGGTGATGGGTAATGGGTGAGTGAATGGTGGGTGATGGGTAATGGGTGTGGGGTGATGGGTGAGTGAATGGGTGGGGGGTGATGGGTTAGGGTGATGGGTGATGGGTGAGGGAATAGGTGGGGGGTGATGGGTAATGGTAAATATATAGCGAAAGTGTGTCTGTCTGTCTGTCTGTGTGTGTGTGTGTGTGTGTGTGTGTGTGTGTGTGTGTGTGTGTGTGTGTGTGTGTCTGGTATAGGTTCCGCCCCCTGTGGCGCAATCACCTCATATGAAACATTTTTGGAACCGGGTTGACCAGGGGAAGGTTTTAAGCCCATTTATGAGATGATCCGATCACTTTTTTTTTTTTTTTTAGCAGCCTATTAGCGATAATTGTGAAAAAAAAGTGGGTTGCGAGAATTAGAGAGAACTGCAACTCGAGAAATGCCAGTGGTCGCTGGCAGTTTTAACTCAAAGGTTGGTCTACTGTGTTTTGGCTCCGCGACTAATATTTTTCATAAATTAATTTCGCGATAAACATTGATGCACCGCATCTGAATACCAAAAAATATAGTTCTTCTGTTGTTCTACTAATTATATGGATGACATGCATTACGATGGAACGTTCTATAATAGCAATTTAATGCAAATTACTAGCCTCGAGTAGCAAAGCTTAATATATTTTTTACATGTATATTGTGGCATGTAAAATTTGGGTGATGTTCACACTGTTTTCTAAGACAGTACTGCTGCGTCTGGCAAACGCTTGTCAAAATACAATAAGCAATGCCTTGGAAAAAACGAAGAATAAAGAATGCCGAAATCGGCTTGTTGCAGCGACAATGTAGGTTATAATTGTGGAGGCGACTTTGCCGCGGCGGGGAGTGGTGGGCGGGGAGATTGTGGCGGGGAGATTGAATCAAAACATTGCCATTTCACGCGTCGACTCATTTCACTTCTAGGCTTTCTATCTGATTGATACACAATAATAACAGGAAAATATGACTGCCTAGGTATAGATAACTTCTAAACATACGTTATTGACTATATAATATCATAGAGTAACATTTACCTCGCCTCCTCAACTATAACCTACTTTGGTTATTTTTGGGTTTAAATACATGTTTTACAGACTCAGGCTTCTATACAATATACATATAGAAGAAAATCGTTCTTAAAATTATACTTTTGTGTTTTAAGTGCAGTGAAATAAGCCCATATTTTTCTTTCAGGTTGACCAACTTTTCACCAAATTGTGAGTTAAAACTGCCAGCGACCACTGGCATTTCGGGTTGCAGTTCTCTCTAATTGAGGAAACCTTGATGTAGGGTGATGGGTAATGGGTGAGTGAATGGGTGGGGTGATGGGTAATGGGTGTGGGGTGATGGGTGAGTGAATGGGTGTGGGGGTGATGGGTTTGGGGGTGATGGGTGATGGGTGAGGGAATAGGTGGGGGGGTGATGGGTAATGGTAAATATAAGCGAAAGTGTGTCTGTCTGTCTGTCTGTGTGTGTGTGTGTGTGTGTGTGTGTGTGTGTGTGTGTGTGTGTGTGTGTCTGGTATAGGTTCCGCCCCCCGTGGCGCAATCACCTCATATGGCACATTTTTGGAACCGGGTTGACCAGGGGAAGGTTTTAAAGCCCAATTATGAGATGATCCGATCACTTTTTTTTTTTTTTAGCAGTCTATTAGCGATAATTGTGAAAAAAAGTGGGTTGCGAGAATTGAGGAAACCTTGATGTAGGGTGATGGGTAATGGGTGAGTGAATGGGTGGGGTGATGGGTAATGGGTGTGGGGTGATGGGTGAGTGAATGGGTGGGGGGTGATGGGTTGGGGGTGATGGGTGATGGGTGAGGGAATAGGTGGGGGGTGATGGGTAATGGGTGAGTGAATGGGTGTGTGGTGATGGGTAATGGGTGAGTGAATGGGTGGGGGGTGATGGGTAATGGGTGAGTGAATGGGTGGGGGGTGATGGGTAATGGGTGAGTGAATGGGTGGGGGTAATACATACATTTCTACATCCATGATTTCAGGAAAGTTAGAAGGGGCTATCTGGAGAGTCCGTGTTTGGTGGGCCGAAGGCCCACCAAACACAGGTGGTGGGCCAAAGGCCCACCACCAATAGCCCTCCGCAGGAGCTAGCCAAAAAGTCCGCCCGGAGGGCGGCTTTGCGGCTAGTAGTCTAATATAACTCTTGTATCGCTATACTTAGATGGATAGTTCTCAGGAAGATTTTTCCTTACATTTTCAGCTGTTGGATACTTGAGCCATCTTTTGAAGATATCATACAATATGTTTATCCATGTTGTTATTACACAGCTAACATGACTTTGGCTAACCCCAAACAGGTCAGCAAGGACCTCCATTTCCATGGCTTCTCTAATATATATGACAGTTATAAGGAATTCATCAAATACAGAACTTCTCTTTGATTTACCTCGGCTGCTCTGTTTTGACTTATTATTGAATTGCTTAGGCCCTTTCCAATAATTAATCTTTACCACTTTCTTCTGAATTATCTTAAATATGCCATTCAGTACATTTTTCGATAAAAAAACCAGTATACTTTCTAACAGACTTATCACTCTGCAGAACTTTCTCCTTGAATGCCTCACGAAGCATCTTGTTCTTCTTAGCTGCATTGGCACGGAAGAACTGAAAAACAAGAAAAATAAAGTTATGGGATAAGATAATGTAATAATAATGTCAGTGTTTCAGTACAAGAGAAGAGAAGATTGTGGCAAGATGGAAGTAAATACCTGGTAGCCAGTGTTGAGCTAGAAAGGATGTGTATAGAACTAAAGAGGTGACACATAAGGCCTGAAGAAGGGGTTATAATGCATAACTCCTGAACATATCTCCCTCACGTAGTTTCTCACTATCAAAGCTTCTTATACCACATATACAACTCAACCTATCCACCTCCACAGCAATTTATTTCATATATTCTGCAGTCACTCCTTCTGAACCTGCTTTCATTCCATAACCCCTTAACTTTCTTCCAATATGTTTGAAATCATACAAAATGGAGTTCAAAGCAAATAACCTACCGTTTTATGCGTTTTGGTTTCAGCATGACTGACAGGCTGACTCATCTGAGTCCCAACATCTACTGGTTCACCTGAGTTTGTAGTTTTATGGGAGCTGCAGGGATAGGTGTGGTCTGGGTGTGCTTCAGGTATTGCTGAAATAAATAGGAGTTGCATAGTTATAAAACCTGTCGTGTACAATTTGTTTTGTACAATTTTCTTTTTTCCTGTGATAGTACAAATTTACAATAATTTTCCTCATAGGATTCCATTACTTTGTTACAATTTGCATAACCTTTCCGAGTTTGCCAAGTACCATATTAATTTGTTAATTACACTTTCTTGTAAATGAACTCATAGGGTCCCTGAAATACATTTAGACATACAGACCTAACATAACTAGCTAAAAACGTGCATGGATGCGTTCTTGGTTGGCTCGTCAGAGTCGTCCTCTGAACTATTAGAAACTGGGGGAGTCTTAGGCCCGATTCAAGAGTCATGATGAATGTCGAGCGACGAACGACGATCGCCTGAGGAAGAGTACCATAAAAGGGATATTTTTCAGAACAAAGAGCAGCGACGACTTTCGTCACAGCTCTTCGTTCTGAAAAATATCCCTTTTATGGTACTCTTCCTCAGTCGTTCGTCGCTCGTCGCTGGACCTTCATCATGACTCTTGATACGGGCCTTAAATTTTGTTTATGCGAGTATTGCCATGAAAACCATCAACTGTTTGTTCTTTTTTTTTTGCGAATATTGACATACAGTAAAACCCTTATAACTCGGCACTGTATAACTCGGAATTTGATATAACTCGGCAAGGCAAAGACAAAGTTTTTTTTTTTTTTTTTATTTATTTATTTATTTACTTTATTTTTTTATTTTTTTTTTTTATTTTTTTTTTTATTACATCTATGCCTATAGCGCGTGTAGGCAGTGAGCTCCAGGGGTGGGATGGTAGGCCCTGGAGGCTCACTCGAGGGCTGTGATGGTTGGCCCTCGCCAGTGGTGGCGCAGGCAGGATTCTTATAGTGACACCTGTAATTAAAGGCTCATGCCGCCCCCCTGTGTCCTCCCATGCACTCGCAGTCGAAGGTAGAGTTAATGGACAGGGCATGTGGGTGTTCTTAGGCCACTCGACGGTGCAGAAAGATTTCAAGTGGATTTATGGGTCTCACTCGGGATCGAACTCGGGTTTTCGAGAACGCCACTCGGTGACGCTAACCACTCTGCTACCGCCTCCCCTAGATTGCATCGCTTGGTTTTCACTCGGTATATCATGCCCTCACAACCTCTTGTGTGAACATGTAAACAGAAAGTCGGCAAAAAATAATGTATCTCGGCATATTGCTGTTATAACTGCATCTCTTTGCTTACACTCGGCAAAGCCTTAGTCGCATAAAGTAGTGTTTTTGTCCTTTTGACCTTTCCTGCAGGCTCAGGCTCTTCAATTTCATTGAAGTCTCCCTTCCTGCTGGAGACACCCTTGCGTGATGGAACTGACATCTTGAAATACAGTACTGTATGATGTAATCCCAAAACACGTAAAATAGGTGGCAAAGTAAAGCAAAGGTCTGGTACCAGCGCGTAGGCTGAGTCGTGTTTTTGTCGTCCAAGCACCGTCTTGGATTACGAATTCCAATCCAATAACACTTGCTGAAATGTGTGTTATACTACTTTGTGATATTGTTTCCAATGTTTTGCATTGATTATTATTTCGGCTCCTACCAAGCTTGTTGTGTTTTTTAAGCAGAAACCAATCCTTTTTTAATTTCGACAAAAAACGGAATTCGTATCCAAGACGGTGCTTGGACGACATAAACACGGCTCAGCAGCTGACAGCCTACGCGCTGGTTCCTGACCTTTGCTTTACTTTGCCACCTATTTTACGTGTTTTGGGATTACATCATACAGTACTGTATATCAAGATGTCAGCTCCATCACGCAAGGGTGTCTCCAGCAGGAAGGGAATGGAATTGAAGAGCCTGAGCCTGCAGGAAAAGGTGAAAGTACTGGCAAGGATGGATGCAGGTGCATCCATGCGTGCTATTTGTGCTGAGTTTGATATCAAATCCAGCACATTCTACCCGTTCACTGGTAAGTGTAGTTTTTATGCTTTGACAGTATTTTTTTTTTTTTTTTTTTTTTTTTTTTTTTTTTTTTTACCCATATCAGAGGAGGACATTGCATAACTCGGCACATTGAATAACTCGGCAAGGGCCAGAGCCCCTATCGTGCCGAGTTATAAGGGTTTTACTGTAACTATAATTAATGCATATATACACCTCTATCTATCTAGGTATCTCTGACGCCTCGCTCCCTCCGGGAGCGTCCCCAAGGGGATGGGCCACAGCAGAGCCTCCACCTCTCTCTATCCAGACATTCCCTTCTTTCTTGTTCTAGCGCTTGGCTATACTAACACCTCTTTCACACAAGTACTCTTTACTTATCCTTCCACCTCATGCACAATAGTTTTTTACCTGTTTTAAATGATGACTGTTGCATACTGTTATGAGGGCCAACTTCATCTCTAGTTTCAATGATGATGACTTCACCTGCTGGTTCTTTAGGTAGGACATCATCAGCATCTGGGTGTAGGTCAAGTGTTGCTGAAACATAGAAATCATTGCATAGTTATATAACCTATTTTTCCACTGTTAGCTTACATATATTGGTTACGATGCTTAACAAAATATTAAAAACTAACCCATCCATTTCTCCTTAATATACATTTGCTTGTAATCTAACCTCATAATTGGGTTCAGTAAATGTGTAACCATTTTGTAAATCACATTTTTACAAAAATCGAACAAGCGAGGCCTGATATTGGTTTTTATGGGGGACAGTCTTGGCTGCTGCAGATAAAAAACTGTTACTCGAATTAGGTCAACAACCTCAGCCTGGTCCTCCCATGGCCATCAACAGATATCATAAAGGGGACACAATAATTAAGTTAGCACGAAATATGGTTAGGTTAACGTATTCGTAAATAGATACGTACTTTAGCTCTATGCCCCTCACTGTGTACTCAGAGCAAACTGTATGTTTGCCCCTCACCATTGGGAAAAAGTAAAAAAATTTGTTTAACATTTTTGAAAGTAGCATGTGGTCGTGTTTGGTGAGTTGATCATGATAGAATGTTGGTGGTAATAAGGACGAGAGTTTCGCGGTCTTTTTCGGGAGACACAACTAGTTTTTTTTTTGGCCTACAATAGGTGTTTGTTCAAAATGGTGCTTTTTTAATTTTGCGAAAAAAAAAAAAAAAAAAAAAAAAAATTAAACTTAACCAAACCCTTATAGGTTTTAATGAAATCTAACCAAACCCTTTAACCACAAAGTATACTTTTTTTCGCAAAATAAAACTATCTCCATTAAACAAAAAAGCACCTATTGTATGCAAGAAATAATATTTGGCGTCTCGGGAAAACGACCGCGAAACTCCGTCCATTAAAAACCTGTTTGGTGAGAGTAATACCACAATTAAAGATCTCGGGGGTGTGGAGCTAAGGGACCGGTTACCTAATTAATCATACTTCCCCCCATTCACAATAATGTCTTCCCTTTTAAAGATGATAACTGTTGCATACTGTAATGTGGGCCAACTTCATCTCCATTTTCACTGATGATGACTTCAACCACAGCTTCTTCGGTGGGGGCATAAGCAGTAGCAGGACAAACTAGATCACTGCCACCTGTTACTTGAACATTATTTATTTGCCAGGTTTTTGATGGCCTTTATATGAGAGTTTCTTTCCCCAGTCATTGTAGGCAAACTGTTTGGATCAGGATGCGAAGAGGATGGGCCATTTCCAATCCAGTTAATGAAATGCCTGGAACAGATAGCATGAAATCTTGTAGCCTTCCAGCCTCCACTACCGTGACTACGTCGACATCTATCTTCCCATAACTTCTTCGTTGTGGTTCTTTCTTTGTGACGGAAATTTCACCCAGCCTTTTACTTCAACCATACAGGATGTTTCTCTACTTTTTTTCTTGAATCAGACTTGCAGTCTGCCACAGCACATACAAAAAACAGTCATCGTGACGTGCCTGTATGTTTTTGTTTACGGACCCCTCGCACAGCTTAAAATGATAATCGTGCGCCTGCAGCGTGACAGGCTGCGGTGTAAGGATGCCACCTGTTCATAATGTATGCCATTATTTCATAGTTTTTAGACAATGACATATGTTTTCCTTTCATGAGTTGGCTTTATATAGTCTCTTGTTGAATTCATTGGCATGTCTGAAGAACTGACTGTTTTAAATTGTAACAGGCTCACTATTGGTATTTGTTAAATATCCTTCTATTTTTTTTTTTTTCACTCAACGATGAAATTCTTTTATTAATATTAGAGTATGCATATTATGAATACATTGGATACTAAAAAAATTCATTGAAGTAAGCATCAGCTGAAAACAAAACAATAAAAATGCCTAACTGATTTCTTTAAAGCGCCTTGTCCCCATTTCTGAGAGACGACACTATGGCCACCTAGCGAAAACTGAGGTGAACTGCTAAAAGTGCGGTGATAAACATGGCACCCTGTAGTACTGAGTGGAAGAAAATACTGTGTAGCGTGATAATTGCTTTGTTTATCAAGAAAAAGAGACTATGGAGTAAAGATTGGCTTAAAGGAAGAGATGTTTATGGAAGCCATGCAACGATACTAAAAGACACTTAAAAGATACTTAATTATCTTGGCTTCACTCTCCGAAACAGAAACTTATGTTCTTATACTGGTTTCGTAGCGTGTCTATTTTCTTTTTAATGTCATCTGTCTTAACGAAAGCACCATGTTCCCTTATTTCTGCAGTAATGACCTTCAGTGATGTTTTCCGTTTATTTCTGTTCTTGTAGCACTTCAGTTTAACATTCCGTAAGCATGGATTTTCACGATAAAGTTGTATCAGCGTATTTGTAAGTGGTTTGCACCAGCCAATGGTAGGTGGCTCACTGCAGGTAGCCAGGGTAGACATCGCAAGTTCCTGATGTGAACAGTGTTACAACCACGTGGGATGTGGGAGGCAAGCCTGCTATGGGCACACAATGTTAACTTACCTCTGGCAGCGTCGTAGCTCCTCAAGCCAACGGGCACTGCCTGTGATTTCGCTCAACGGGGGATCGGGCAGTTTGATGGTTTGCCCGTCAAATGTGCCCGATAACGGGCATGCCCGCCGATCAGGCCCGCTCGTCTGGATACCCCTTGCTGGGGTTGGAACACAGAAGGGCTGGGGGCGCGGCGTGATGTTTATTGGAGACTTAACCTCTAATTACAGAGAGCTGACAGGACAACTGGTCACTGCCTCGCCGGAGTCACAACTGCCCGCCTCGGGTGACGCTGAGATGTGGCGGGAAGATGAGGGTTGACACAGTTAGTTCATTGTATTGACCACAACAACTCTATTTAATACAAGCGTTACAATTAAAGGTCCAATACAAATACATATAATACATTTCAGGTCTAAACACTAAACCATTCTTAAAAAATTTCATGAAAAACTGTTTTGGCAGCATAAACCTAGCTCTCTCTCTGTTTTGGCAGCATAAACCTAGCTCTCTCTCTCTGTTTTGGCAGCATAAACCTCTCTCTCTCTGTTTTGGCAGCATAAACCTCTCGCTCTCTGTTTTGGCAGCATAAACCTCTCTGTTTTGGCAGCATAAACCTCTCTCTCTGTTTTGGCAGCATAAACCTCTCTCTCTCTGTTTTGGCAGCATAAACTTCTCTCTCTCTGTTTTGGCAGCATAAACCTCTCTCTGTTTTGGCAGCATAAACCTCTCTCTCTGTTTTGGCAGCATAAACCTCTCTCTCTCTGTTTGGCAGCATAAACCTATCTCTCTGTTTTGGCAGCATAAGCTTCTCTCTCTCTGTTTTGGCAGCATAAACCTCTCTCTCTGTTTTGGCAGCATAAACCTCTCTCTGTTTTGGCAGCATAAACCTCTCTGTTTTGGCAGCATAAACCTCTCTCTCTCAGTTTTGGCAGCATAAACCTCTCTCTCAGTTTTGGCAGCATAAACCTCTCTCTCTGTTTTGGCAGCATAAACCTCTCTCTCTGTTTTGGCAGCACAAACTTCTCTCTCTCTGTTTTGGCAGCATAAACCTCTCTCTCTCTGTTTTGGCAGCATAAAACCTCTCTCTCTGCTTTGGCAGCATAAACCTCTCTCTCTCTCTGCTTTGGCAGCATAAACCTCTTTCTGTTTTGGCAGCATAAACCTCTCTGTTTTGGCAGCATAAACCTCTGTTTTGGCAGCATAAACCTCTCTCTCTGTTTTGGCAGCATAAACCTCTTCTCTCTCTGTTTTGGCAGCATAAACCTCTCTCTTTGCTTTAGCAGCATAAACCTCTCTCTCTCTCTGTTTTGGCAGCATAAACCTCTCTCTGCTTTAGCAGCATAAACCTCTCTCTCTCTCTGCTTTGGCAGCATAAACCTCTCTCTGTTTTGGCAGCATAAACCTCTCTCTGTTTTGGCAGCATAAACCTCTCTCTCTGCTTTGGCAGCATAAACCTCTCTGTTTTGGCAGCATAAACCTCTGTTTTGGCAGCATAAACCTCTCTCTCTGTTTTGGCAGCATAAACCTCTCTCTGCTTTGGCAGCATAAACCTCTCTCTCTCTGCTTTGGCAGCATAAACCTCTTTCTGTTTTGGCAGCATAAACCTCTCTGTTTGGCAGCATAAACCTCTCTCTCTGTTTTGGCAGCATAAACCTCTCTCTCTCTCTGTTTTGGCAGCATAAACCTCTCTCTCTGCTTTAGCAGCATAAACCTCTCTCTCTCTCTGCTTTGGCAGCATAAACCTCTCTCTGCTTTAGCAGCATAAACCTCTCTCTCTCTCTGCTTTGGCAGCATAAACCTCTCTGTTTTGGCAGCATAAACCTCTCTCTGTTTTGGCAGCATAAACCTCTCTCTCTGCTTTGGCAGCATAAACCTCTCTGTTTTGGCAGCATAAACACCTCTGTTTTGGCAGCATAAACCTCTCTCTCTGTTTTGGCAGCATAAACCTCTCTCTCTCTGCTTTAGCAGCATAAACCTCTCTCTCTCTCTGCTTTGGCAGCATAAACCTCTCTCTCTGCTTTGGCAGCATAAACCTCTCTCTGTTTTGGCAGCATAAACCTCTCTCTCTCTGTTTTGGCAGCATAAACCTCTCTCTCTCTTGTTTTGGCAGCATAAACCTCTCTCTGTTTTGGCAGCATAAACCTCTCTCTCTGTTTTGGCAGCATAAACCTCTCTCTCTCTGTTTTGGCAGCATAAACCACTCTCTCTGCTTTGGCAGCATAAACCTCTCTCTGTTTTGGCAGCATAAACCTCTCTCTCTGTTTTGGCAGCATAAACCTCTCTCTCTCTGTTTTGGCAGCATAAACCACTCTCTCTGCTTTGGCAGCATAAACCTCTCTCTGTTTTGGCAGCATAAACCTCTCTCTCTCTGCTTTGGCAGCATAAACCTCTCTCTGTTTTGGCAGCATAAACCTCTCTCTCTCTGTTTTGGCAGCATAAACCTTCTCTCTCTGTTTGGCAGCATAAACCTCTCTCTCTCTGTTTTGGCAGCATAAACCTCTCTCTCTCTGTTTTGGCAGCATAAACCTCTCGTTTTGGCAGCATAAACCTCTCTCTCTCTGTTTTGGCAGCATAAACCTCTCTCTGTTTTGGCAGCATAAACCTCTCTCTCTCTGTTTTGGCAGCATAAACCTCTCTCTCTCTCTGTTTTGGCAGCAAAAAACCTCTCTCTGTTTTGGCAGCATAAACCTCTCTCTCTGTTTTGGCAGCATAAACCTCTCTCTCTGTTTTGGCAGCATAAACCTCTCTCTCTCTGTTTTGGCAGCATAAACCTCTCTCTCTCTGTTTTGGCAGCATAAACCTCTCTCTCTCTCTGTTTTGGCAGCATAAACCTCTCTCTCTCTGTTTGGCAGCATAAACCTCTCTCTCTCTCTGTTTTGGCAGCATAAACCTCTCTCTCTCTCTGTTTTGGCAGCATAAACCTCTCTCTCTCTCTGTCTTGGCAGCATAAACCTCTCTCTCTCTGTTTTGGCAGCATAAACCTACCTCTCTCTCTCTGTTTTGGCAGCATAAACCTCTCTCTCTCTGTTTTGGCAGCATAAACCTCTCTCTCTCTCTGTTTTGGCAGCATAAACCTCTCTCTCTCTCTGTTTTGGCAGCATAAACCTCTCTCTCTCTCTGTTTTGGCAGCATAAACCTCTCTCTCTCTCTGTTTTGGCAGCATAAACCTCTCTCTCTCTCTGTTTTGGCAGCATAAACCTCTCTCTCTCTCTGTTTTGGCAGCATAAACCTCTCTCTCTCTCTGTTTTGGCAGCATAAACCAAGTTACAGGAAATAAATGAAGAAAGTTAAAATACCCACAAATAAAAACATATTGCATACGAGCGCAAGCCATAAAAACCAAAACAATAAAACTACCCTGACATATAATACAAAAGATACAACGAGCGTCCCTGTGAGCCCTTTAACCTCTTCACGCCCAGATCTTTCCTTGGCTATAAAAAATAGTCTGTTGTCGAGCCATAAAACTAAGAAAAGTAACTGAATATACCAAATTAGCTAATGGACAAGGATACTAAACAGGTCATATCTATAAAATATTGCTTATAGTCACTGTAAATCGTCTAATGGTACTCAAATTGCAATGGAAATTACGTTCTGGGTCTCAAGGGGTTAACCTCTTCACGCCCAGAACTTTCCTTTGCTATATAAAATCGTCTGTTGATAAGCCATACAATAACGAAAAGTAACTGAATATACCAAATTAGTTAGTTGACATGGATACTAAACAGGTCATAGCTATAAAACATAGCTTATAGTCACTGTAAATCGTCTAATGGTACCCAAATTACCATGGAAATTCAAAGGGCCTCAAGGGGTTAAGAGCCTTCCTGGTTGAGTGTTGTTGTCACTAGAGTGTTGAGGGTTGTGATGTCGCTGTGAAGATTCCGCTGTGCTGCTACTACTCTTGTCAGGCTGCTGATCACGCTGTCCTGGAAAGTGATGGTGGTAGTATAGTAGTAGTAGTAGTAGTAGTAGTGGTAGTAGTAGTAGTAGTAGTAGTAGTAGTAGTAGTAGTAGTAGTAGTAGTAGTAGTAGTAGTATAGTGGTATTAGTAGTAGAAGTTGGTAGTAGTAGTAGAAGTGGTAGCAGTGGTGGTAGTAGTAGTAGTAGTAGTAGTAGTAGTAGTAGTAGTGTAGTAGTAGTAGTAGTAGTAGTAGTAGTAGTAGTAGTAGGAGTAGAAGTAGTAGAAGTGGTAGAAGTGGTAGTAGTAGTAGTAGTAGTAGTAGTAGTAGTAGTAGTAGTAGTAGTAGTAGTAGTAGTAGTAGTAGTAGGAGTAGAAGTAGTAGAAGTGGTAGTAGTAGTAGTAGTAGAAATGGTAGTAGTAGAAGTGGTAGCAGTGGTGGTAGTAGTAGTAGTAGTAGTAGTAGTAGTAGTAGTAGTAGTAGTAGTAGTAGTAGTAGTAGTAGTAGTAGTAGTAGTAGTAGAAGTAGTAGAAGTGGTAGTAGTAGTAGTAGTAGAAATGGTAGTAGTAGAAGTGGTAGCAGTGGTGGTAGTAGTAGTAGTAGTAGTAGTAGTAGTAGTAGTAGTAGTAGTAGTAGTAGTAGTAGTAGTAGTAGTAGTAGGAGTAGAAGTAGTAGAAGTAGTAGAAGTGGTAGTAGTAGTAGTAGTAGTAGAAATGGTAGTAGTAGAAGTGGTAGTAGCAAAGCCGGGCACTTGCATTACTGGGTTACTGCATTACTAATGCACTACCAAATCGGTAACGCAGTACTGCGGTAACGCAAAGATTTTCAAAGTAATGCACTACCAAATCGGTAACGCAGTACTGCGGTAACGCAAAGATTTTCAAAGTAATGCACTACCAAATCGGTAACGCAGTACTGCGGTAACGCAAAGATTTTCAAAGTAATGCACTACCAGTAATGCACCAAAAAAATTTAGTGTTACCACTTGCGTTATCGTAATTTTCAAAAGTTAAGAAACGAAGACGACAATCGCCGAAATTGTTGCGCGGCATTGTTGAGCTCTGTTCTGCAGGCGTCGCGTGTATTCATTCATAGACCACTTTGTTGGGATGTTAGGAATTTTAAGGGGGACTCTTATATTTCCGGGAACACACATTATTAATTTTTTTTTCTCGAAAACTAATAATTTTATGGAACGTTTTGGAAACGTTCTTCTATACAAAAGTGTTTAGAATAATGTGGTGTACAATGTATGTGAAAATGAAAAAGATCGAAGGAAAAAACTTGGTAAAAATTTTTGGGTAACGCGGGATGCACTTTAAATTTTGGGAAAACGTAACGCAGTAACGCGGCCCCCTCGGGAAATTTAAAAATGGGAACGCTTGACAGTAATGCACTACCGTCCGGCGGTAACCCCCCAGCTCGGGGGATAGTAGTAGAAGTGGTAGTAGTAGTAGAATGGAGTAGAGTAGTTATGTAGTAGTAGTTATAGTAGTGTAGAAGTGGTAGTGTAGTAGAAGGGGTAGTAGTGAGTAGTAGAAGTGTAGTATAGTAGTAAAGGGGTGTAGTAGTAGTAGAAGTGGTAGTGTAGTAGTAGAATTGGTAAGTGATGGTCCCAGTGGAGTTTAAGTGTATAGTATGAGAGAGGGGGGGTGTATGGGTTAGTAGTAAAAAGTAGTAGTATAGTAGTTAGTGGGAAGGGATTTTAAGTAAAAGGGGTAGGGGTAGTGTGATGGAGTAGGAGGGGGAGTAGTGATGGTAGATAGAGTGTAGTAGTGTAGTAGTAGTAGTGTTTAGTAGTAGTAGTAGTAGTAGTAGTCCCTAGTGTATAGTAGTATAGAAGGGAGTAGTGTAGTAGTAAAGTGGTAGTAGGGTAGTGGGGTAGAATGGTGGCAGGGTAGTAGTGATGGTAGAAGGGTAGTAGTAGTAGTAGTAGTAGTAGTAGTAGTAGTAGTAGTAATTTAGTATAGTAGTAGTGAAAATGTGTAGATAGTAGTGTAGTAGAAGTGGTAGGGGAGTATGTGGTAGTAGTGGTATGATGGTGGTAGTGGGTAGAGGTAGTAGTTGGTAGTAGGATTGGGTAGTAGTATAGTAGTTAGTATAGATAGTATAGTGTAGTAAGTAGTAGTAGTAGTAGTGTAAAAGAAGGTATTTGGAGTATGATGTAGTAGTAGTAGTAGTAGAAAGGTAGTGATGGTATAGTGAGGGGGGGGTTTTATATAAAAGGTATAGGGGTAGTAAGGGTGGTAGTAGTAGAATAGTATGGTAGTCGGGGTTTTGGAGGTTAATAAAATTTTTTTTTTTTGTGTTTTTGAAGGCAAAAGTTTAATGAATTTTCTGCCCTTTCCTCCTCCTTTTCCCCCTGCCTATTTTTTTTTAAAGTGTGGTCACCCTTTTGGTGGGGGGGGGGGGGGAGAGAGAGAGGAGAGGAGAGAGAGAGGAGGAGAGAGGGGAAAGAGAGAGAGAGAGGAGAGAAGAGGGAGAGAAGAGAGAGAAGAGAGAGGGAGGAAAGAGAGAGAGAGAGAGAGAGAGAGGGGGGAAGAGAGAGGAAAGAGAGAGAGAGAGAGAAAAGGGGAAGAGAGAGAGAGGAGAGAGAGGAAGAGAGGGGGGGGGGTGGGGGGGGAGAGGGATTTTTGGGGTTTCAGACCTGGACGGTCCACCTCGACCTGCTGATCTCCTAACCCGAAACTGGCGGGACGCCCTGGATCGGCCAGGACACTGCGTGGTGGCCCTTTACATAGCGGGTGCCTTTTAAAAGGGGGGGGGCACGGAGGGGCCCTTTTCGAAAACTCGACAAAAGGATCCAGGGTGACCTCCCCTGCCCTGGGGGCTTAAACCCGCAGGAAGAACCCTCCCCGGTCTCGTTTAAAGGGCAGGCCCTGGTCCCCGCCGTGGAAGCATCAGTCCCACGGGGTCGTGCTGGGGCCATCCTGTGAAAAACACGTGGACGATCCTCAGCAGCTGCCAGAGTCCGGTTCGTGATGATTTACTCTCTCCTGCTCACCCGCGACATGACATTGGGGGGTGCTGAGAGGTCAACAGCAGCTGAGTGTTATAAAGGGGTGGGTACACGTTTAGGTGAACTTTTCTCCGGGGAAACAAAGGCAATGGTGGTTTTTTCGGTCCCCCCCCCCCCCGCCGGCCAGCAGTGGGAAGGGGGGCTGCGGTTTGGGCGTTCCCTCCCCCTCCCGGAAGCGTCAAGGTTTTGGGGGTAGAGGGACCCAGAGCTAAGGTTTGACGGCCACATCAAACACATTGCAAAAAAGGCCCCCTCACAGGGGCTCTGCCCTGCGAAGGGTAGCCGCTTCCCCGACAGGGGAGGGAAGCTCTTGCTCTACAAGGCCCAGTAGGTTCTTAGAGTACGCCGCCCTCTCCTGGATGTCGTGTGCACCTCGCCACTCGGGGGTGGACAGCATCCAGCGGAGGGCCCCCCACTGGTGGGTCGCATACCCCCCCGACCCACCAGCCCAGTTCGAGCCGGTGAGTCCTCCGAATCATGGAAAAACGAGGGATGTCGCGGTGCTTGTGGTATTCCACAAGGCAAGGTGCAGGGGGGCCCAACCTGGATAGGGGTTTCGACAGTCCGAGGTCGCCCCGCAAGCACGGAACGGGGTTTCCAGTGGGGATGCAGTGGAGGTGGCGTTCCCGTGCCCGCCAGCACCAAGACCTTTGTGGGCGCGGTTTCCCGGATGTGGGAAAATTTTTACGGCCCCTGTCCCTCACACCAGGAGGAGATGAACACCAAAAATGAAAGTGGGCCCAAACGGTGGAGATGTTGAAGCCCACCCCTGAGGCTAGTGATACTGTGACCCCTAGTGACAGCAACAGTGCCCAACAAAAACACTTTAAGAAAAATATGTATTAATGTTTGTTTTTAGGTCTTTTATTTTTGTGTATATAGTAGGGTGTCCCAAAAAAGAAAAGTTTTAAATTTTGCACGCTGGGTTTTTTCCGGTTCTTATAAAAAAACGTATTGCGTTTAAATTTTGGGCGAATGAGTAATATTTAGGCTCCCCAAAAGGAAAAATTTAGGGGGGTGACTAAATTCGGATTTTTTTTAAAATTTTTTTTTTTAAATTTAACTTTGTGTCCCCCCCTTTCCCAGGGGGGAAACAACATTTTGGCCCCCCCCAACCAAAGAAAACCGCAAAAAATTTTTTTAGTATAGTAGTATAGTAGTAGTGGTGGTAGTAGTAGTAGTATTAGTGGTATTAGTAGTAGAAGTGGTATTAGTAGAAGTTGGTAGTAGTAGTAAAGTGGTAGCAGTGGTGGTAGTAACGTCGTAGTCAGTAGTAGTAGTAGTATTAGTATCCGTAGTAGTTAGCCGTAGTAGTATTAGTAAGTAGTAGGAGTAGAAGTAGTAGAAGTAGTCAGCAAGTCTTAGTAGTAGTTTAGTAGTAGTGTAGTATAGTCGTAGTAGTAGTAGTAGTAAGTAGTAGTCGTCTAGTAGTAGTAGTAGGCTAGTAAGTAGTAACGTAGTCGACAGTCAGTCTTACTAGTAGTAGCAGTATAGTAGTAGTAGTCGTAGTAGTAGTAGTATTAGTATAGTAGTAGTAGTAGTATAGTAGTATGAGTGAACAGGTAGTATCAGTAGTAGAAGTGGTAGTAGTAGTAGTCCGTAGTATAGTAGTAGTAGTGTATAGTCGTAGTAGTAGTAGTAGTACGTCTAGTTAGTATTCAGGAGTAGTATGGAGTAGAAGTAGTAGAAGGTAGACTATCGAAGTGGTAGTAGTATTAGTAGTATAGTATTAGTAGTAAGTAGTAGTCGATATAGAAATGGTGTAGTAGAAGTGGTAGTAGCAAGCCAGGCACTTGCCCTTACTTGGGTTTACTGCATTACTAATGCACTAACCAAATCGGTAACGCATACCAGCGGCAACGCAAAGATTTTTCAAGTAATGCACCTACCGGTAATGCGCCAAAGAATTTATTCTTTACCTACTTGCGTTATCGTAATTTTCAAGTTTAAAGAAACGCAAGACGACCAATTGCACTTGAATTTGTTGCGCAGTATTTTGAGCTCTGTTCTGTCAGGCGTCCGCGTGTATTCATTCATAGCCCACTTTTGTTGGGATGTTAGGAATTTTAAAGGGACTCTTAATTTTCCGGAACACACCTTATTATTTTTTTTTTCTCGAAAACTAATAATTTTATGGAAACGTTTTGGAAACGTTCTACATACAAAAGTGTTTAGAATAAGGTTGTTTAAGCAATGTATGTGAAAATGAAAAAGATCGAAGGAAAAAACTTGGTAAAAATTTTGGGGGTAACGCTGGTAATGCACTTTGTTCAATTTGTTAACGGTAACGCAGTACGCATTAACGCCGTAACATCGGACCGCTCTAAGAAATTAAAATCGGTAACGCGTTGAACAGTAATGCACTAGCCTGTCCGGCGGTAACGTGGCCCACCTCGGGTTAGTAGTAGTAGCGAGGTTTAGTAGTATAGACGTGGTAGTAGTATAGTAGTATTCGTAGTAGTAGTTAGTAGAAAGTGGTAGTGGTAGTAGTGATGGTATTAGTGGTATGATGGTTGTAAAGTATTGGTAGAGTAGTAGTGATGGTAGTATGATTGTGGGTAGTAGTAGTAGTAGTATTAGTAGATCGTAGTAGATATTTAGTATATAGTAGTATTAGAAGAGTTGGTAGTTGGTAGTAGTGATGGTATAAGTATTCAGTAGTAGAAAATGGTAGTGATGGTAGTAGTGATGGTGTATTAGTAGTATTAGAAATGGTAGTAGTGGTAGTAGTGATGGATGTTGGTAGTAGTAGTAATAGTAGTGTATTAGCAGGGTGGGATGGGAAGGTTAAATGAAAATACTATTTTTTTGTGTGTGTTTGAAGGCAAAAGTTTAATGAATTTTTCTGTCCTTTCCCTTCCCTCCCTTCTGCCCTGCTATCTTTTTTTAACTGTTGGTCATGCCTTGGGTGGGCGGGTGGGAGGGAAGAGAGAGAGAGAGAGAGAGAGAGAGAGAGAGAGAGAAGAGAGAGTAGATAGAGAGAGAGAGAGAGAGAGAGAGAGAGAGGAGAGAGAGAGAGAGAGAGGTGGGGGGGGGAGTGGGGGGGGAGGGCGAGGGAGCCGGGAGGTGTTGGTTCAGCCCTGGACGATCCACCTCTGACCTTCTGATGCTCCTAAACCCCGAAACGGGCAGGACGCCCTGGGATGCGGCCAGACAACTGTCGTGGTGGCCCTTGACATAGCGGGTGCCTTTGACAGGGTGTGGCACGGGGGCCTTCTCGAAAAACTCCCGAGCAAAAGGCATCCAGGGTGACCTCGCTGCTGCTCCTGGGGGACTACCTCTGAGGGAAAGAACCCTCCAGGTCGTCGTTAACAGGGCAGGCCTCTGAGTCCCTCCAGTGGAAGCATCAGTCCCACAGGGCTCTGTGCTGGGGCAGTCTCTGTGGACATCTACGTGGGATGATCTTCTCCGGCAAGCCTGCCAGCCAGTCTCGTGCTTTACGCTGATGACTGGTACGCTTCCTGCTCTGACCCGCGTTACATGACAGTGGGCGTGACTGCTGATGAGGTACACTCAGCATCTGAGTGTTATCAGGAGTGGGGGTAAAAAAAAAACAAAAAACAAAAAAAAAAAGAAAACAACGTTTTGGCAGGTGAAACTTTGGCTCCGGAGAGAGACGTAGCGCCATAGGATGGTTTTCTCAGGTCCCCCGCTTGCCGGGCCAGCAGTGGAAAGGACGAGGCTGGGTTTGGTGGCGTCCCTCCCCTCCAGGAGCCGTCAAGGTTCGGGTGGAGGTGGACCGAGAGCTAAGGTTTGAAACGGCCCCATCAAACACATTGCTAAAAAAGGCCTCTCACGAGGGTCTCTGCCCTGCGAGGGTTAAGCCAGCTTCCTCGAACCAATAGGGGAGGGAGCTCTTGCTCTACAAGGCCCAGATACAAGGCCTTACTTAGATTACAAAAACCGCCCTCCTCCTGATTCGTGTGCACACTCGGAGGACTGGACAGCATCAGCGTCGAGCCCTGCGACTGGGTGGATGCTGCAGACCACACCAGACCCACCAGCCCTGTTCGAGCCGGTGAGGTCCTCTCGACTCCTGGAACACCGCATGGATGTCGGCAGCGCTGTGGTATTCCAACCAAGGCACAAGGGCAGGTGAGTGCCACAAACCTGGCTGGGTTACGACAGCCTCCGGAGAATCCTCGCCACGCGAAGCTAACGGAGAACGGTGGCGCACCAGTGTGATGCAGTGGAGGTCCTGGCGTCTCCCGTGCCAGCCAGCACCAACGCACCTTTGTGGGGGGCCCGCGTCTCCAGGATGTGGACCATTTTGCAAACGGCCGCGTGTCCCTCACATCCATATATGAACCACAAAGTGTAAAGTTGGCGGCCAAATCGTGAGACTGTTTTGAAGCCCACCCCGCTGAGGCTAGTGATACTAGTGACACTAGTGACAGCAACAGTGCCTCACAAACACTTTAGTGATGCTTATAATGTTTAATGTTTAGTTTTTTTAGGTCTTTGTAATTGTTATGTGTATATAGCTTTATTTACTTGCCCTTAAGATAGTATTCACAGGGGGGGAGGCACAGTGCAAAAACAACAACCTTGGGCTTGCATGTTATATGTAAATTTATGCAACTGTTTAAATTAAAAAAAAAAGAGAGAGAAGAGAGCGAGAGAGAGAGAGAGAGAGAGAGAGAGAGAGAGGAGAGAGAGAGAGAGAGAGAGAGAGAGAGAAGAGAGAGAGAGAGATGAGAGAGAGAAAGAGAGAGAGAGAACCGAGAGAGAGAGAGAGAGAGAGAAGTCGAGAGAGAGAGAGAGAGAAGAGAGAAGAGAGAGAGAGAGAGAGAGGAGAGAGAGAGAGAGAGAGAGAAGAAGAGAGAGAGAGAGAGAGAGGAGAGAGAGAGAGAGAAAAAAAGAAACCATGATAATCCTGTATAAATATGTGTGAGAGGTAGAAAGTAAATTGATAGAATATTTCATAAGCCATGCAATAAACAGACCATTTAATATGTAAGAAGCATGATCAAATAAGTAAGGCAGAAGGCTGAGTAGTGAAAAGGAGTATTAGATAATCATGTAAGAAGTATGATCAAAATAAATAAGGTCTACAGGATCCTAAAAGCCTTACTCAATCCTAATACAAATTCAATCGTGTAAGAACAAATGAACGCGCGCACACACACACACACACACACACAGATACACATACACACATTTGATATCTGGAATAGCCTGGACAGTGAAATTATAGATGCCAAAAGTATACATATTTTTGAAGCTAAGATTGGCCCCCTGCAACAAGAAGGAACCCCTCGAGAGTAACTCATTTCCCGTATATCACAACTATAGTCTATTTTTTTTAACTAGGCAAATATTCCATTCTATCTTAAGGTCTCATGCTTAAAATGATGCCTATGTTTGCCTGATAATAGGGTAAACTATGATAAAATACAACTGATATTAAAAAGAAGCGTAGTATTCCCTTCCCCTGGCATCAAATATCAGTCAGTAAGCAGCAAGGGGGCAGCTTTTTTGCCTTGTTAAAAAAAATAGACTAGGTAAACACACATACACACACATACACACTCACACACACACACACACACTCACACACACACACACAGACGTACGGTGGTGGTGAGAGCGGAGTGACCTGCATATCTCTCCAAGAGGTCAATGTGGCTGGGCAGGCGGTTCATCAGGTCAGTCAATAAGCCAACCAGGTTCACCAGTGACCTGAGAAACCAAGGACAAGGTCATAAGTTAGTATATTTATGCTACTTACTGACTTTATGTACTTAACCCCTTGAGACCCAGAACATAATTTCCATTGTAATTTGGGTACCATTAGACAGTTTTTAGTGAATATAACCAATATTTTATAGCTATAAACCCTGTTTAGTATCCTTGTCCCCCCTAACTATTTGGTATATTAAAGTTGCTTTTGTATTTTTTTGCTAACAACAGACGATTTTTTATGTAGCCAAGGAAAGATCTGGGCGTGAAGGGGTTAAGAGAACTCTTAGTCTTGTTGTTGTTGCTTATTTTGTCTGTGTGCCTCCAGGCGATCATTATTATACAGGAATCATTATTATTATTATTATTATTATTATTATTATATTATCACCTTCTGGGAAAAAATACAATAACAATGAAACCCTTCTATAAATGAATAGTAGTAATAGTAGAAGTGGTAGTGGTAGTAGCAGTAGTGGTAGTAGTGATGGTAGTAGTAGTAATAGTAGAAGTGGTAGTGGTAGTAGTGATGGTAGTAGTAGTAATAGTAAAAGTAGTAGTGGTAGTAGCAGTAATGGTAGTAGTGATGGTAGTAGTAGTAATAGTAGAAGTGGTAGTGGTAGTAGCAGTAGTGGTAGTAGTGATGGTAGTAGTAGTAATAGTAGAAGTGGTAGTGGTAGTAGCAGTAGTGGTAGTAGTGATGGTAGTAGTAGTAATAAGTAGAAGTGGGTAGTGTAGTGCAGTAGTGGTAGTAAGTATAGTAGAAGACTAGAAGTGGTAGTGGTAGTAGCAGTAGTGGTAGTAGTAATAGTAGAAGTGGTAGTGGTAGTAGCAGTAGTGGTAGTAGTAATAGTAGAAGTGGTAGTGGTAGTAGCAGTAGTGGTAGTAGTAATAGTAGAAGTGGTAGTGGTAGTACGCCGTAGTGGGTAGTATAATAGTAGACGTGGTAGTGGTAGTACAGTATGTGTAGTAGTATAGTAAAGTGGTATTGGTAGTAGCAGTTAGTGGTAGTAGTAATATATAAGTGGTAGTGAGTAGTAGCAGTAGTGGTAGTAGTAATAGTAGAAGTGGTAGTGGTAGTAGCAGTAGTGGTAGTAGTAATAGTAGAAGTGGTAGTGGTAGTAGTGATGGTAGTAGTAGTAATAGTAGAAGTGGTAGTGGTAGTAGCAGTAGTGGTAGTAGTAATAGTAGAAGTGGTAGTGGTAGTAGTGATGGTAGTAGTAGTAATAGTAGAAGTGGTAGTGGTAGTAGGCAGAGTGGTATATTGATAGTATAAGTGGTCTGTGAGTGTCATGGGGGGGGGGTGTTCTTCTTACTCCTTCTTATCTTCTCTGTTCTCTTTACTCTTTCTTGCTGTCGAGGTCTTCTGAGGGGTTCCTGAAGGGGCAGTCTTGGTCAAGGAGGATAACCAAGTCCTGTTGACAGAGACTTGCATGTGGCCGTGTAATTGATGGAGCCATGTAATGCCTCCATGGGGATATCTCCGGGCCCGACAGAGGCTTTACATTGCTCTGGGCCACAGTTACCTTTTGAAATCCCGTCAGTGTGTCCTTCCAACAGACATAGAACTCACTCAATCAATCCATCCTTGGGGGCATACGCCGGGGGGCGCGTCTCCTCGCCCACCCTACGATCAACTCCCGGGGGTCAACACGCGCTGAGTTCCCTGCAAGGCTCCCTTCCCATACCAAGCAACTCTCGACAAGAAACATCAACTTGCCCCCAGCCACGAGCCTTGTGGGCGCCCCCTTGGCCTCCTCCCACCCGGATTTGTCTCTTCGATACAACTCCGATGGGAAAAATCGGTTTCAGGGTACGTGCCACATGCCCATATAGTCGAAGTTGAGCTGACGGACATCAGGTACTAGGCCTCGATTTAGTCTCACCGGTGGCAATTCTGATTTGATCACGTAATCTCCCAGCGATAACCATTATTCTGCTAAGCACCTTATTACCAAAGGCATCAATTCGTCTCTCAAGTCACTATTTAGTGTCCTGTCTCACAACCATAGATAAGCAGGGATCACAAGCGAATTGAAGATCCAGATTTTGTCCTCCTGCACAGGTACCGACAAACACCAAATCTCCCGCTGAGGCGAGTCCATAACACCGTGGGCTATGCCCAATCTGCCGTAAGACTTCTTGACGTGACTCGCCGTCATTATGGACTGCGCTACCAAGGTATTTAAAAACTTTCCAATGATCTCAATGCCTCTCTGTCTGCATGAACAGGACTTCACTGTTTCATCTAGTCAGCCTCCAAACACCTGCTTGGTCTTGAGCCAGGAGGCCTCAAGTCCCAAAGGCTTAGACTCAGACTGGTAATTCATAATTTGGAAATAAATAATTTCCTTTTTCCATTCCCCGCACCGGATTCGAACTGATGTAGCAGTAATAGTAGAAGTGGTAGTAGTGATGGTAGTAGTAATAGTAGTAGCAGTGGGTGGTGACGGTGGTAGTAGCAGAGGGTGGTGGATGGTGGGTGGTGGGTGGTGGGTGGTCTTTGTGGTGGTACCTGTGGTGTTTGTGGTGCATGGTTAGGAAGGTGGTGGTGATGGGCTGCTGGAGGTGGTAGATCAGCAGGTCCTTGTTCTCCACGATGCTCCTCATGTGCTGCTCAGCCTCCACACACCACGCCACACGCCCCCCTGCAACAAACACATGTTATGTTGATATTAGAAGGAAAACAAATGTTTTGTTGATATTAGAAGGAAAAAAGAATTTTTATTAACCCTCTCACGCACGAAAAGTTTAATAAGTTTTTCCGTCCACTGCGACATCCTATGCTCCCTAAGGGGCCCCGTGAAATGGCCAGACTGTGCGGCGAATTATATTTTTATGTTATCAATTTCACCAACGTGTATTCTTTTTTCCTGCTGGCATTATATAATATCATTGTTTTGACAAGAGATTAATTCTGCCCTTATTGAAGAGAAAAAAATAACCGAAATGCAATAATAGCAGAATTTCCGACTATCCGAAAAAATATTTAGTAAAGAGAACTAATAATACTTACGGTCCCCACTTCATAGCTCAACTTCCTGGCAATCTTTTTATGGTTTTATGTGCCAATAAAAGGGATTTTTATGAGGATTCCAACGCTACCATTATAATTATTCATATGGCCAGTAGGCCACTCGGGACACGTTTTAAATGGACTGACAATGTTTTAAGGGGGACGACATCCCCGCGGCACAGGCTTCCTGCGGAGTGAAACTGAGACCCAAACCCTTATATTTCACATCCACATCCACACGGAGAGTTTTTGACAATTGAGTTTAATTTTATAGTCTAGCTTGGGATTTTGGACGCAGAATCATTTTGACGCAATTCTATAAATATTTTATATTTGGCGAATTTTTACTTTTTTGACGCAATTCGCGTCAAAGCTCAGATTGCAGAACGGGCACGTTTTGACGCGATCGCGTCAGCCGTGCATGTGGCGAGGGTTATAGAATGAACAAAATCTTTTGTTATTACCAGTAAGACGCCTAATATCTGCGAAGGACGAGCAAGCCCTAAAACCCTAGGAGAATATTATTATAGAAGGAAAAAAGATTTTTTGTTATCAATAGAGGAAAAGATTTTATATTAAGTACGGATAAAAATTTTTTTTTATTAACTCTTTCACGTACAAATGAACGTCTTTGAGCGTCATCCCGGTACGTGTAGGCCATACGTACAAATGACGTCTTTGAGCAGTCATCCTTACGTTGTAGGCCCTACTACAAATTACGTCTTTGAGGGTCATCCGGTAGTGTAGCCATACGTTAAGAAAACAAGACGTCTTTCTCAGGTCATCCGGTACGGGTATGCCATCCGTACAAATGACGTCTTTGGGTCATATACGTACATGTAGGCCAAATACTGTACAAATGACGTCTTTGAGCGTCATCCGGTACGTGTAGGCAATAACCGACAAATGACGTCTTTGAGGGTCATCCGGTGGCATGTAGGCCATATGTACAAATGACGTCTTTGAGCGTCATCCGGTACGTGTAGGCCATATGTACAAATGACGTCTTTGAGCGTCATCCGGTACGTGTAGGCCATATGTACAAATGACGTCTTTGAGCGTCATCCGGTAAACGTGTAGGCCAGATGTACAAATGACGTCCTTGTGAGCGTCAATCCCGGTTACGTGTAGGCCATACGTACAAATGACGTCTTTGAGTTCATTCCGGTACGTGGTAGGCCAGTACTACAAATGACGTCTTTGAGGGTCATCCGGGTACAATGTAGGCCCATACGGTACAAATGACTCTTTGAGGGTCCATCCTGGTACGTGTAGCCATACGTACAAATGACGTCTTTGAGGGTCATCCGGTACGTGTATGGGGGAGCATAGGTACATGACGTCTTTGAGGGTCATCCGGTAATGTAGGGCCATTGTAAAATGACGTCTTTGAGCGTCATACCTGTACGTGTAGGCCATACTTAGCAAATGACGTCTTTGAGGGTCAGCCGGTACGTGTAGGCCATACGGTAACAAATGACGTTCTTGAGGGTCCATCCGGTACTTGTAGGCATGACGTAACAAATGAAACTCTTTTGAGGGTTCTCCGGTAAGTGTAGCCCTACGTGTACAAATGACTCTTTGAGGGTCATCGGGTACGTGTAGGCCATACGTACAATGACGTCTTTGGGGTCATCCGGTACTGTAGGCCATACGTACCAAATGACGTACCCCCCTTTGAGGGTCATTCCGGTACGGTGTATGCCATACGATACAAATGTACGGTCTTTGAGGGGTCGTCCGTAACGTGTAGGCCATACGTACAAAATGCGTCTTTGGGTCATCCGGTACGTGTAGGCCATACGTACAAAATGACGTCTTTGAGTGTCCATCCGTACGTGTAGGCCATACGTACAAATGACGTCTTTGAGGTCATCCGGTCCATGTAGGCCATACGTCAATGACGTCTTTGAGCGTCATCCAAAAATAATATTTCAAAATATTTATTTAAAAATCGTAAAAAGCGTGCGTTTGACTTGACCGTTGGAGGAATTACAATATATTAATTAAAATATATTTTGTATAAATAATATAAATATTGTATATTTATATTATACAATATAATTTATTAAAAAAAAAAACTTTACGCTATCTTCACTTCGTTGTATGGCTTTATTTTTGATCGAATTACAATATATTTATACTGCATTGGAAGGAAATTTATTCAGCTATGTCATGGAATGTAGAAAATCTTCTATGATATATAAGTTGCATTTTGGCATATTATGTTTTGGCCACAAAGGTGTATATTTTTTTTTTTTTTTTTTCGCTTCTTAACTCGGTTTTGTAAGTTATTTTTCACGCATAGCGTATTTTTTGAAGCATTGTATGATATAAGGAAATGATCTAGCTTAAAACGAAACATAATTGAACTCGATACCTTTGATATTTAGTTTCTAGAACGCTGTGGAAGTTACAACTTTTTTTCCCCACGTGACATTTTGGTGACATGGTTTGACGCGGGACAACAAAAAGTGCATGCATGCTGACGTGAAAACGGTTAATAGAAGGAAAAAATATTTTTTTTTATAATAAAGGAAAAAGATTTCTGTTGGATATTAGAAGTAAAGGAGTCGGAGAGATTTTTTACCACTCCGGACTCCGACCAAGTATGCGAACGCGACTTCCACCCCCCCTGTTGGTACTGTATTTATGTTTCTTGGTCCTATATTGAAGATTTCTGTATTTATTTCGGTATCTTAACGGCGGTCAATAAGTATTTTATGAATGCAAGTGTGAACTAAAAAATACGTACTACTACGACTACTACTACTATTAACATTGATTAAGAAAGCACATGCACAACAGACCACAGACACAACACAGACCAGACCAGACACACACATTACACACCACACACCCAGACAACACACACACACACACACCGCACCACACACACAGAGACACACAGACAACACCTCACACACAGAGACACACACACACACACACCACAGAGACACACACACCCACACACAGAGACAACACAGACACACACACACACCACACACTACACACACACACACACACACACACACAATGACATACATAAATTGAGAAATGTCAAAGAAATATTGCAATGACTTTTCCTATCAAATCCTTCCAGAGCCATACCAAAAAATCCTATGAACAGGGAACCACATTCCGGAAAACATTCCTATGTCAAGAATAAATATACTGCTGCTGATTCACTCACCCATGAGCTGTGGGTCTGTGAGTGCTGCGGAGGACTGGCCGAGGTCTGTGGTGTGGCCTTGGTGTAGGGTGCGTGTCAGGTCCTCCCTCGCACCCTCCAGCGCCACAACCACCAGCAACATACCCAAACGCAAAAGTCCAAATCCCACACCCCCATCCAACATCCCTCCTGTGACATCTACCTGAGCGACTAACAACGACAATACCACATACAGAGGTAGATATTAGACACGATATTAGCATACCCCACACCACACCCACCCACACCGGCCACAACCACACCCAAACCCACACCCACACCACACCCACACCCACACCCACACCCACACACCCACCCACCCACACCCACCCACACCCACACCCACACCCACCCCCACAGGTTTATCTAAGGGACAAACTCTCATAGAAACACTACACCAACACATCTCTGGTAATTATCCTGACAATCTACCTGTTTATGCTCAACACTCTGGCCTCCCATTCCTTACACAACTATTTCCGCCACCAACTTCCTCTACCTATCTCAGGACTGTCCCTTCTCCACATGTCATTACTCATCAACCCTAACCAACCATCATATCATAAACCTTTACCTCTTAGCTGATATTATGAACACAAGAACATAAGATACAGTGATATTGACCTAGGTATTTTGGGTACATTTTTACTGGACCATAAAGCATTGGGTGGTCAAAACTATGCTATTCCTGCTTGTTTTGATGTGTTTTGGAAGTCATAAGAACATAAGAACGTAAGAAAATAAGGAAGCTACAAGAGGCCGGGAGACCTACACGAGGTAGTTCCTGTTACTTGACACTACCTACCTCCACTGTTTTCATCCCCATCCCCACAAAAAAAAAGAATTTATCTAGCCTCCTTTTAAAGACTCTCTAATGACTCTGCACTAACTACCTGTCTACCGAGTCCATTCCAATCATTTACCACCCTATTTGTGAACCAGTTTTTCCTTATTTCCTTTTTAAATCTACGCTTTTCCAGCTTGAATCCGTTACTTCTTGTTCTACCCTGGCTAATAGCCGCAAGAACTTTTCCTACCTCTCCTTTATTAAGGTGATATTTACGTAGGTATTTCGGGTACATTTTTACGGGACCATAATGCATCATTGGGTGGCCACAACTATGGCTAGTCCTGATTGTTTTGATGTATTTTGGAAGTCATCATAAAAACCGACGGTTATACACCAAAATAACACTAAGCCCATGGTTTGACCACTCAACCTTACCATACGTTTTAGCCTCCTAAACTTAACTAACCCCACTTTCTAACCTCCTAACCTAACCTAAACCTAAACCTAACACCATGTTCTAACCTCCTAAGCCAATCCATTGTGTCCGCGGCAAGAGAAAACAAAGCAATACAGGTCGCAAGAATAAAAGATCACCAAAAGTATTCATTTGCGACATCACATTTTTCTAAGACATTAATATTTTCTAATTCATTTTGATGTGTTTTGAATTAATTTAGCTTTTGTTTTTGGCGGAAATTAATATATTTCCTTATACCGAACCCTTCCTTCCCCCAAGTTGAAATAATAAGTAATTTCTGCCAGTAATAGATGTTAGGCGGTATTATTACGTGTGAGGTCAATGATATTGACCTCACAATTCTAACCTGTCTCATAGTATTAACCTGTCTAACCTGTCGCAAATTTCCAATGACCATTTATTAGGAGTGTCCCCTGGAGGGTTACGAGGTAATAATGTCAGGTTTGGTTTAGGTTCGGTGAGGTTTGGTAGTAAAAATGGACGAGGACTGGGCGGTTATTTTCAGAGACACTGACTAGTTTTTCCTTGCGTAAAATGAGTGCTTTTTCAGATGGAGGTACTATTTCTGTTTTCCGGAATCCCAATAAAAAGTAGTTTTTTTTATATTTTCATCACCAAATCCTAGGGTCGCCGTTTCCATTGATAACAATGTAACTCCATCAGAAAAAGCACTAAAACTTGGCCAGGAAATAATAGTCGTGTCTCAGAAACCAGAGTGAACCTAATGGACCAGTTACACATGCCTCCCCCACCCAAAACCCAGATTTCCCACGGGGTGCAGTCAGTTCGTACACAAGTTGTTTCGTACACCAAAAAGTTTTTTCGTAGTCTATATGAAGCCATAGTCGTTTTGTACACTCAGCTCGGAGTTGAACTTTATTACTAGAGTTACGAAACGACCCCAGGTATGTACGTAAAAAGGTAAATTTTTACACATGGACCGAAATTGCCTACACAATTGAGAGTGGTTTCTGTTCACCTTAATAGATTCTAAGAAACATTCTATGAACTTCATTCGCAAATAACTTCTTTCGGAGATATAAGACGTTTTTAATAGGAAGGAGTGTATATGAGATATGAAAATTAAACTAACCTAACCCCACCTTTTGACTCACTAATCTAACCTAACCTATTCCCACGCTTTAACCTCCTAACTAAAGCCAAATCTGCATTAAAAATGTGTCTGCGGCAAAGGAAGAACAGAGGCGATGCAGGTCACAAGAGGAAGAAGAGTGAGGCAGACATAAACATTTGTCTCTCTCCTCCGTTTGAGGAGACAAACATGTCATTATCTCCAAAAGTAATGATTTGCGATGGAAGTTCATAGAGAATGTTTCCTAGAATCCAATAAGGTAAACAGAAACCACACTCCCAATTGTGTAGAGAATTTCGGTCCTAGTGTAAAATAATACCCGAAAAAACTCAAAATCAGTGTACGAAACAACTTAACAAAACCTGGGTACGAAACTCCCTGTAACCATTTCCCAGTCCACAGGCTTGTTGACAGGGGGAAAAAGAACATTGTGATTGGGAGTATTGGTTGAAACGGTATCCGTTGATTCGGGTCGCCAGTTGAAACAGGCCGCCTATAGTAGCATGCATACCCAGCAGACAGTATACTTTGTGGTTAAGGTTAGGTTAGGTTAGGTATATTTTGTGGTTGTTGTGCCCACCTTGAAAGTGCACTCTAGTCCTGGTTACTCTGCTGCCACCACCCACATGTAGTGGGGAAAAAAATATAAATGAATACAAATAAAAGATGTGAGAAAAAGGTAAGTACTGTTTGGATCTAAATAATAATTCGTTAATAAATAATCATAAATATATTTCTCCCTTTGCTTGTAATTGGTAATAATTATACATTCACAAGTTATCTTCATTCTAAGTCTTCTTCTCCCCTAACGATACGCACGCGTAATGCTCAAGTCGTTATCCTAATATAGTTTACTATCTCTGGTAACTTCGGTTGCACTGTCACCACATTAACGATACGCACGCGTAATGCTCAAGTCGTTATCCTAATATAATGTAGTCTATCCCACTTCCAACGTTTCCCTCTCACTTATTTTTCTATTTCCTTCTTTCTCCTTGGCCTCACACGGCTGGCTGTAATATGCTGTAGTTGCCCCCTCTGCTAATTTGTGACCGCTTGGCCCCCTGGTCCGCCAACAGCCTCCTACCTTGGGACCCTAAGTAATACATTTCATTAGTCCTTATGTCAACAAAAGGAATCACCAGTAAGTCATATCTACATCTCTAGTTAACAAACATTTCATAACCTACCTTTACCAAGGGCGAGAATATCACCTCCCGACAGGCGACTCAACTCAGCGAACGTCAAGCTGCTTCTAAAGTTATCCTAACCAGTGGCGTACCCAGAAAATTTAAAAGGGGGGGGCCAAAAATATATATATAATATTATATATATATATATATATATATATATAATATATATATATATAATTATATATTATATATATATATATATATATATATATATATACACAGGGAGGTCCCATTATACGAGCATTCGGTATACGAGAATCCGATGATACGAGATGTGTAAATTAGGGTCTATTTTCAATATACGAGATCGAAAATCCAATGATACGACATTCAAACTGGGGTGAGTAAAATTATCAATTTCAAAATGCGCGCCCTACCACTCCCAGGCTGGACAAAGGGGGATTTGGTTGACCCCAGTGAGGTCACCCCTAGCAAGCCGTGACCTGAATGGGTAATTAAGCATATGGCGCGGCCTGACCTATAGGGGTAATTAGCAGGTGTGCGGCCCCAACCTTGGGACCCCAGTGAGGTCACCCCTAGCAAGCCGTGACCTGAAGGGTAATTAAGCATATGGCGCGGCCTGACCTTTAGGGGTAATTAAGCATATGGCGCGGCCTGACACTTAGGGGTAATTAGCAGTTGTGCGGCCTCAACCTTGGGATCGCAGTCAGGTCACCCCTAGCAAGGTGTGACCTGAAGAGTAATTGAGCATATGGCACGGCCTGACCTTTAGGGGTAATTAGCCAGGTGTGCGGCCCCAACCTTGGGACCGCTACACTACCTTCTCTTGTATCACGCGGCGTCCCCTACATTACAACGTTTTTTTTGCTTGTTATGCATGTTTTATGTTTAATTAATGTGCAGTTATGTTATTTTGTGTGCTATTTTCTCTTTCAGAATGCTTTTTCTACAGAATAGGTAGTACAGTGTGGGTTAATATAGACGCTTCGTGTGTTTGTTGGTTTGCTAGAGTTTACTTCTTAGCTTCCGAAAAACAGATTTTTTTCGTGTTTTTTTTTCTTGTTTTTTAAATTGATGGGGTCCTGGAACCAAAAACCGATATTTAACATTAGTTATGTGTTTCGTTTCATACGAGATTTCGCTTACGAGTATGCCAGGTGAACCTAACTGCCGTATCTTGGGACCTCCCTGTATATATATATATATAGTACAGTAGTGCGACCGGGGTACTTTGCGTCCTTTCCAACGGGCACTGGTTCTTTCGGACCCGGCCTAGTTCGTTGCTTGGTGTTGTATTGTTCAATTTATTATTATTATAAGAGGGTAAACAGTTTTCGAATTTTTTTTTCTTTTTTATGTCCCATGTAGTTATTTAAATTTATTATATATAAATTGTAACCCCAGTTTTAGTCATTAATATGAATAAAATATCAACATGTAACTTGAACCCCCGAGGAAACGGAAAATAGAAATGACGTAAAAGCCAACAGCAAAAAAAATGCTGCGGCAAAGCTTTGTTTACAAAATCAGCTGAGTTTGGCGAACCTTTCAGGGATTTCAAATAGCAGACGGAGGACATTCTTGTAAATAAGCTATATAATGTGTTTTTCCTCACTTTAAAATGAAAATATCAAGAATGACTCTATCTTGTCTCATTCTTCGTATGAATCAGTGCTCAGTGGGATCCGTATTTACCCCGGTGACAACAACACTCACAGGGTAAATTGGACCCAGTGTACTGCTACCCCTCACGGCATATCCACGGTGAGGATTAACTGCTTATTTGCACTTGTTTCTTTCCCCCGCCTCCTCAGATTGTGATATGCTAATATTGGAATAGTCCGACAGGGTGGCTGTATATAAATTATGGGTACATTTTTACTCAAGGACTAGAAGTTCTCTACACAATGCCGTTTCTGAGACATGATTTCTGTCTCCCTTAATGGATACGGTACAATGTGCAGTTTCAACCAGAATGCTTCCTAAAACCAATCACACTCTCCGACCTACAACTGGGGGCTCATGCCCACCCATACTCCCTGTGCTAGTTAACTAAACCTAACATGGCATTGATTACATAACCTAAGAGTGTATGATTTTACATTAGGACCACGAATTCCCTACACATTGGGAGTGTGGTTCTGTTTACCTTATTGAATCTAGGAAACATTTCTCTATGACGTTTCGTCGCAAATAATTACTTGTTCGAAAGATGTAAATTGACATGTTCACCCTAGGGAGGCTGAGAGCCAAGTTTACTGTGCCACCTCACCTCTTCTCTCTCTGTGACCTGCCATCGACTGCGCTTTCTTCCCTTTGCCCTGCGGACACTTTTTACTGCAGATTTGACCTTAGTTTGGAGGTGTCAAAGTGTAGGTTAGGATTAGATTAGCGTCTTAGGTTTATGAGTCAAAAGGCTGGCGCGTTAGGTTAGTTTGCAATTTCATATCTCCTTCCTATAAAAACATCTTATATCTCCGAAAAAGTGCTTTGTGAAGGAAGCTCCATAGAGAGAATGTTTCCTAGAATCAATAATGGTAAACAGAACACCACACTCCCATTCTGTGTAGGGAATTCTTGGACCTAGTGTAACCAGGTATTACTAATTCCCCTAGTAACATGCTTAGAAATTATAAGAAAACTTAACATAGACCTTAGAAAGAAGAAAGACTAGGGAACTCAAAGACTGGAACCAAACGTAGTGCGTGTTGTCATCTTTTCCGCCTAACCAGACGAATGGAAGAACAGCTCACAGAAGTTTGATAGTGTCCATGGCCAGGGCATGACATGTTGTTTAAGTTTTGGAGTTTTGTCCAAATTTTGAAGAAACAAAGTTTTTATATACATAATACTATAAGCGAAATGTGTGTCTGTGTGTGGTCCCCCTGTCTGTCCTGTCGCGATAGGGCCGCCCACGTTGCGGAATCCCATCCATATGTCCCAAGTTTTGGAACAGCTCGACCAGGGGAAGGTTGTTCAGCCCACTTATGAGATGGTCCGCATCACTTTATTTTTCTCTTTTTTTTAGCAGCCTATTAGCCGAGCGACATGTGGAAATAAAACAAATGGGTTGCGAGAATTGAGGAAATCTGGATATAGGGTGATGGGTAGATGCTGAGGGAATGGGGTGGGATGATGGGTAAATGGGTGAGTGAATGAGGCGGGGTGATGGCGTAATGGTGAAGCTGACATGGGTGGGGGGTTGCCATGGTGGGATGGAGTGAGGGAATAGGTGGGGGGGATGGGGTAATGGGTGAATGTGAATGGGTGGGGGGGGTGGTGATGGGTTAATGGGTGAGTGAATGGGGTGCGGGTGTGATGGGTAAGGGTGAGTGACATGGTGGGGGGAAATACATAGCATTTCTAATCCATGATTTCAGGATAAGTTAGAAGGGGCCTATCTGGAGAGTCTGTGTTTGGTGGGCCTTCGGGCTCACCAAAAACACAGCGTTGCGTGGGCCAAAGGCCCACCAAATAGCCCCTCATGGGTGAGTGAATGGGGGGGGGGGTGAATGGGGGAATGCGTGAGTGAATGGTTTGGGGGTAATGTGACTGGCGTGGCGTAATAATACATCTCTACATCCATGATTTCAGGAAAAGATAGAAGGGGCTATATGGATGAGTCTGTGTTTGGGGGGCTTGCCACCAAAACAGGTGGTGGGCGAGGGCCCCACCCCAATTAGCCCTCAGCAGGAGCGTAGCCAAATAAAGGCCGCGCCGGCGTGCGGCCACTCTTGTGCGGCTCGTGTTATATTATATATATTGCACCATTCTACCCCAGAGTAGGTCCGATTTCTCACACCCATTTTATGTGTAATTCAATTGCGGTCCGCATTTATTCGCGTGTATTGCTAAACAGAGCTAGTAAATGGAAATTTGTTCAAGAACGTTAATGGAACCATATAGGGTAGTTGTACTCTATCCTATGATTGTATTAAACCTGTTTGGTTCTGTTTATTCAATAGATATGGAAAACTAGATCAAAGTTTGGTCAACTACCAGGATCCAGAAGTTATCCCCAGTTCACCGCCACTACATATTAAAAACTAATAATATATATATATATATATATATATATATATATATATTATATAGATATATAATAACTTATATATATAAAGATAAATATACGTATAATATTATATATTTATATATTATAAATATCATTTATATATTATAATAGTATATTTACTCATACTAGCCGCCCAAAGCGCCCTCCGGGCGGACTTGTTCCGGCTACGATCCTTGCCGGAGGGCTAATGGTGGGCCATCGGCCCACCCACCTGTGGTTTGGTTGGGTCGAAAGGAGCCCACCAAACACAGGACTCTCCAGATAGCCCCCTTTCTAACTTTCCCCTGAAATCAGGATGTGAGAAATGTATGTATAACGCGCCAATCCCATTATTCACACATCACCCCCAAACCCATTCACTCACCCATTACCCATCACTGCCCCCACCCATTCACTCACCCATTACCATCACCCACAAACCCATTCACCACCCATTTTACACCGATCCCACACCACCCATTCACTCACCAGTACCCATCACCCCCCCTATTCCCCCACCATTCACTCACCCTCACCCCACCACCCATACCCATCCACCCCACCCATCACTACACCGATACCCATCACTCTACATCAAGGGCTTCCCTCAATTCTAGCAACCCCAACTTTTTTTTTCACAATTCTCCGCGGGGCTAATAGGGCTACTAAAAATAAAAAAAATATTAAAAGTAAGGCATCATCCCATAAGTGGGCTTAAAACGTCCCCTGGTAAACCTGGTTCCAAAACTGTGCATATGATGAATTCCGCCACGGGGGGCGAAACCTAGAGCGGACTACCACACACACACGACAACACACACACAGACACACACACTTTCGCCTTATAATTATTATAGAGTATAAATATGTATATATGATAAATACATATGTATGATAATATAAATCTAAATAATAGAATGACTACTATATATATGATAGATGATATATATATATATATAAATATTAAATATACTAATATACTATGTATATATAATACGTGAGTTATACCTATATATAGAGTATATCATATATATAATGCGTATATTTATATATATACAGATATATATTAGATATTATATATATTCGAGAAGTTTTTATTTATATATATATATATATAATATATTATAGAGATATATTTATTATATGTTATAATTTTATCTTGCAAAGGGGGGGGCCATCGGCCGCATGCCCCCCCCCCCTCGGTGACACCACGCGATTCCTAACGTAGAACCCCCTTCTCACCTCGTTCGCTACGTGTCTAATTACTACTGGCTTAAAATTATAAGCCTAACCACAGTGATTCAGGACTGAGGGTGGGAGGAAAATTCCTCGTTAGCTTATTGATAATCTATGTTATTCATCTCTTCCCTATTAATGTAATTTCTCTCGTTACTATGGTTAAGGTTAGGTTAGTTTAGTTATACTTTGTGGTTTTATAGGTATAGTTAGGTTAGGTATACTTTGGTTAAGCGTTACGTTAGGTTTCATTAAAACCTATAAGGTTATGCATTAAATGCATGCCTTGGTATGCATTTAATAGTAGGGCGGCCTGATTCAACTGGCTGGCTTCCGCAATCAACTGCTATTCGGTTGGAAAAATATGCATATTTACCCCAATTTTAACACATCACAGATGGCCTTAAAGGCGGGCGTCACACTAGCACTTTTTCCGTCTAGTTTTTTCAGCGGACTTGTCTACAGAAACTAAACAATTTCTGACTGCAAAGTCAGCAAAGCACCACGTCACCACACAGAGAACGTCTGCCTGCACACCAGTCAGCTGTTTCGGACTGTAAACAAACATGGGTTCTCTTTGGTGGTTTGTGGTTTAACCACTTTGTGGTTAAGATTATGTTTCATTAAAACCTATAAGTTTAGGTTATGTTTCATTAAAAACCTATAAGGTTAGGTTAGGTTTCATTAAAATATATAAGGTAAGGTTAGGTTTTTTTGTTTTTTTTTTTTTTTTTTTTTTTTTTTTTCTTCTTTGCGCAAAATAAAACTATCTCCTTAAAAACACGCACCTATTGTAGGCCAAGAAAAAATAGTCTTTGTCTCTGAAAAACGACCGCGAAACTCTCGTCCATTATTACCGACGGCTATAATACGTGCCTTGTAATGCATTAAGTTGTAGTAGAACAATTTCTTTCATGACATCGTAAAAAAAAGTAAGCTGAAAGGCTTGTGGAGCCGCCAACTTCTGCGGATTATGCACCCAAAAACATAGTTACCGAAATAGGAAATGTAGGTACTTATTACTTCTATTGCCGTTTGCCTATTCTAAAGCTGTGCTTTCCTGTGCCTGTATTGTTTGTTTTTTTTGTGCAATGAATTTTCTAAATTCAGATAAGTGAGGTTAAGTTTTGGTTAGGTTAGGAGGCATTCATGATTCTTAACACCACTGTGTGTCAGGGTGTGTCTGGTGAGTTCAGAATGGGGTATAAAACCTTTTCCCACACTCTAGGCATTCATGGTTCTTAACACCACTGTGTGTCAGGGTGTGTCTGGTGAGGTCACTCTTGTAGTAAATCTTTTCCACACTCTAAACATTCATAATTCTTAACACCACTGTGTGTCAGGGTGTGTATGGTGAGTGACCATGGTAGCAAATCTTTTCCCACACTCTAAACATTCATAATTCTTAACACCACTGTGTGTCAGGGTGTGTGAGGTGAGGTCACTCTTTGTAGTAAATCTTTTCCCACACTCTAGGCATTCATGATTCTTAACACCACACTTGTGTCAGGATGTGTTTGGTGAGCTGACTCTTTCTAGCAAATCTTGTCCCACACTCTAACATTCATAATTCTTAACACCACTGTGTGTCAGGGTGTGTGTGGTGAGGTGACCCATTGCAGCAAATCTTTTCCCACACTCTAAACATTCATAATTCTTAACACCAATGTGTGTCAGGGTGTGTATGGTGAGGTGACCCATTGTAGCAAATCTTTTCCCACACTCTAAACATTCATAATTCTTAACACCACTGTGTGTCAGGGTGTGTGGGGTGAGGTGACCCATTGTAGCAAATCTTTTCCCACACTCTAAACATTCATAATTCTTAACACCACTGGTGTGTCAGGGGTGTGCTCGGTGAGTTGACTCTTTGTAGTAAATCTTTCCCACACTCTAAATATTCATAATTCTTAACACACTGTGTGTCAGGGTGTGTTGGTGAGTTCAGAACGGGTATAAAACCTTTTCCCACACTCTAGGCATTCATGGTTCTTAACACCACTGTGTGTCAGGGTGTGTCTGGTGAGGTCACTCTTTATAGTAAATTTTTCCCACACTCTAAACATTCATAATTCTTAACACCACTGTGTGTCAGGGTGTGTGGTGAGGTCACTCTTTGTAGTAAATCTTTTCCCACACTCTAAACATTCATAATTCTTAACACCACTGTGTGTCAGGGTGTGTGTGGTGAGGTCACTCTTTGTAGTAAATCTTTTCCCACACTCTAAACATTCATAATTTTTAACACCACTGTGTGTCAGGGTGTGTGAGGTGAGGTCACTCTTTGTAGTAAATCTTTTCCCACACTCTAGGCATTCATGATTCTTAACACACTGGTGGTCAGGGTGTGTTTGGTGAGCTGACTCTTTCTAGCAAATCTTGTCCCACACTCTAAACATTCATAATCTTAACACCACTGTGTTGTCCAGGGTGGTGTTTCGGTGAGTTGACTCTTGTAGTAAATCTTTTCAATCGAGTCATGCGAGAGACTGTTGGCTGTTATATAGAACCGGCTTTTAAATGTATCTACATGTACAATAGTCACTTGAATATTTATAATACTTCTAAACGTATTGAATTATAATTTGCAAAAACTTACTGATTTATATCGAATATCTTTAAAGTGATCACCATGGATTTTGATTTGACTAAGAAAGTTGACTTCAACTTTGCAGACAAAGACGATCACGAGCGACTGCCTCAGACTTGACTGATGCAGACGGACTAACTAGTCAGAGCGAGAAAAAACTAGTCAGAGCGACGAAGTTCGACTAACTAGACGGAAAAAGTGCTAGTGTGACGCCGCCTTTAGTAGAAACACTTAGTCTGTAAATTCACAACACTGCAGTGACTGCACAAGTAATACCTTTGAATGCCCTGAGGTAGCCGAGGCAGCTGGGTTGGTCTGCCTCCTGTCTTCCTCTGCCTGGCGACCATAGTGCGGGTACAGTTGGCTGATGGTGTCGTTGATGCCGTCATGAGCCTCCAACAGGTCACCCAGGGTCATCTGTGCCGACATGACCCAGAAAATGGCAATTCAATAAGAATATTCTCGTTTGTTTGTTTTTTGGCGCGAGTGATGATCTTGATCTTGACGATCTATAGGCGTTTTCTGCGGGGATCCTGGGGCCAGATCAAGGAATATAGAGGACAAGGAAGGTGATTCCTGTAGTAAAGTTTCGAAGCCGCGATTGTCACGCCATCTAACCGCGGGATAGTGGTAAAGACAGAGCATGGGAAAATTAGAGAACGTAGGGGAATCGATGGGTAACTCAAATTTGCCATAATATCC
>JACEEZ010002629.1:34511-52709 GCA_016584305.1 Chionoecetes opilio | reverse complement strand
TCCAACCTTCACCCTCAACCATTCCTCATCCATTACCCATCACCCCACCCATTCACCACCCATTACCGATCACCCCCCACCCATTCACTCACCCATTACCCATCACCACACACCCATTCACTCACCCATTACCCATCCCCCCCCATCTATTCCCTCACCCATCACCCATCACCCCCCACCCATTCACTCACCCATCACCCCACACCCATTACCCATCACCCCCACCCATTCACTCACCCATTACCCATCACCCTACATCAAGGCTTCCTCAATTCTCGCAACCCACTTTTTTTCACAATTATCGTTAATAGGCTGCTAAAAAAAAAAAAAAAAAAGTGATCGGATCATCTCATAAGTAGGCTTAAAACCTTCCCCTGGTCAACCTGGTTCCAAAAATGTGGTATATGATGGGATTCCGCCACGGGGGGCGGAACCTATACCACACACACACAGACACACACACTTTCGCTTTTATTAATATAGATATTTTTTTTCTTTTTTTTATTCTTATATTATTTTAAGATAAATATAACAAGTGAGAGAGAGAGAGAGAGAGACGAAGAGGGTAGGAGAGAAGAGAGAGAGAGAGAGGAGAGAGAGAGAGAGAGAGAGAGAGAGAGTAGAGAGAGAGAGAGAGAAAGAGGAGAGAGAGAAAAGAGAAGTGACAGAGATCGATAGTGAGGAGAAGGAGGATAAAAGAGCAGTAAAGAAATAAGTGGAGGAAACAGACGGAGAGAGGAGGAGGAAGGAAGGGAAGGAAAGGGGGAAGGAGAAGGAAGGAAAGGAAGGAAGGCAGGGGGGAAGGGAAGGGAGGGTAAGGAGAAGATAAGGAAGGAAGGGAAGGAAGGAAGGAGGGAAGGAAAGAGGAAGGGAAGGGAAGGGAAGGGAAGGGAAGGGAAGGGTAGGGGAGAGAAGATAAGGCAAGGGAAGGGAAGGGAAGGGAAGGGTAGGGGAGGAGAAGATAAGGCAAGGAAGGGAAGGGAAGGGAAGGGAAGGGAAGGGTAGGGGAGGAGAAGATAAGGCAAGGGAAGGGAAGGGAGGAGAAGGGAAGCGAAGGGAAGCGAAGGAAGGGGAGGAGAAGGGAAGGGAAGGAAAGGGAGGGGAAGGGAAGGGAAGAGAAGGGAAGGAAGGGGAAGGGAAGGAAGAAGGGAGAGGGGAAGGGAAGGGAAGGGAAGGGAAGGAAGAAGGGGAAGGATGATAAGAGGACACTCACGGATTACTGGAGAATGTGCAGTATGAATGAGAAGAGAATAGGCAAGATAGAGAAAGTGGAATGCTGCAGAAGACAAAAGAGAAGGAGGAGATGGAGGAGGAGGAGGATGAAGAAGAAAAATAATAATAAGGAGAAGAAAAGAGGAGGTAAAAATATTAATTATAACTCAGAATTTTTTTTTTTAGAGATTGTATTTGTGTTGTCTTGATGTGCATTTGTTTGTCCTTCATTCCTGTAGTGTGCATTTCCTTCCCCCTATTCTTTCTTTTTTTTTACTTTCTTTCTTTCTTTCTTTCCTCTTTCCTCTTTCCTTCCTTCCTTATTTCTTTCTTTCCTTCCTTCCTTCCTTCTGACTTTCTTCCTTCTTTCCTTCCTATCTTCTTTCTTTCCTTCCTTCCTTCCTTGCTTCTTTCCTTCCTTCCTTCTTTCCTTCTTTCCTTCCGTCCTTCCTTTCCTTCTTTCCTTCCTTCCTTACTTTTTTCATTCTTTCCTTCTTTCCTTTCTTCCTTCCTTCCTTCTGACTCCCTATTCCTTCTTTTTTCTTCCTCCTTTTTGTTTCTTTTCATTGTCGTCCTTATTTCATCCTTCTCTGTCTCCTTTATTTTCTTATTTTCATCCTTCCTTCGATATTCTCTACCTTCTCTCCTGCCTTCTTATCTTTCTTTCTTCTTCACTTCTTTACTTGCAATTCATGCTTCCTCCCTTCCCTCCATAATATCCTTCCTCGCCTTCGTTCTCCTTCATATCATTTACTTTCTTTCCTTCCTAATCAAAACATCGCATTCCTTCTTCACGTCCTTCCCGCCTTTCTTATTTTCTTTATTATTTCACCTGTTCCTCCTCTGCCCCAAAAATAGATATAATAAAGAATGATATCAAGAAGAAACGTTAAGACGCACGCAAAGGGAGAAATTGTCATCTTTCATTTCCTCTTTCTTCCGGGTGTGTGTGTGTGTGTGTGTGTGTGTGTGTGTGTGTGTGTGTGGTGGTGGTGTGTGTGTGTGTGTGTGTGTGTGTGTGTGTTGTTTGTGTGTGTGTGTGTGGTGGTGTGTGTGTGTGTGTTGTGTGTGTGTGTGTGTGTGTGTGTGTGTGTGTGTGTGTGTGTGTGTGTGTTGTGTGGGTGTGTGTGGGTGTGTGTGTGTGTTGTGTGTGTGTTGTGTGTGTGTGGTGTGTGGTGTGTTGTGTGTGTGTGTGTGTGTGTGTGTTGTGTGTGTGTGTGGTGTGTGTGTGTGTTGTGTGTGGGCTGTGGTGTGTGTGTGGTTGTGTGTGTGTGTTTGGGTGTGTGTGTGTGTGGTGTTGTGGTGTGTTGGTGTGTGGTGTGTGTGGTGTGGTGTGTGTGTGTGTTGTGTCTGTGCGTGCGTGCGCGCGCGGCGCGGCGCGCGCGCGCGCCCACCAACACCACACCACACCAACATACAACAACAACAACAACAACAAAATCAAACACCTATTTCATCTCAGCACTAGGACCGCTTAGTGTTGTATTTGTAAATTGTTCTTAATAATCTATAGATCACACTTTTAACCTCGATAATATTATTATTATTTCCATTATTTTCTGTTCTAACATTTATTTAAATCGTCTTTACAGGCTCCCCATCCTGACATTTTCATTTGCAAGGCCAACATTTTAGGTAAGTACTTGACATGCTGAGTTTTTAGTATACATTCATGCTCTCTCTCTCTCTCTCTCTCTCTCTCTCGCTCTCTCTCCTCTCTCCTCTCCTTTCTCTTTCTCTTTCTCTCTCTCTCTCTCCTCTCTCTCTCTCTCTCTCCTCTCTCTCTCTCTCTCTCTCTCTTTTCCTACTCTTCTCTCGCTCTCTCTTCCCTCTCTCTCTCCCTAGAAGTAAGAGAAAAGAAGATATCATATGTAATGAAAGGGCATTGAAATCTTTAAGGAAAATAACGATGAGTTCTTCTCCTCCTTCCTCACTCCTCCTCCTCCCCTCCTGCTCCTCCTCCTCCCAACCTCCTGCCTCCTCCTGCCTCTCCTCCTCTACTACTTATAGTCTCTTTACGCTTACTAGTGGTACAGAATCTTTTCTTGACGTCTTTGCCATCAACTATTTTTCTGTTTCCTTTTTTTCTCTAAATCATTTTACTTTTTTCTCCCTGTTCTATTTTATTCTCTCCCTTCTTCTCGCTTCTCTCTCTTTTTTATCTGCTCCCTATTTGTTCATGTTAACATCATCATCATCATCATCATCATCATCTTCTATTATATCAATTTCTCCTTCCTCTTATTTTTCTTTTTTCTTTTTTATTTATTTCCTACCTTTTTTCACGTCCTTTATTTTTCTGTTCCTGCTCGTAGATTTTTCTTTTTCTTTTATCATTTTTTTTCTTGCATCATCATCATCATCATTAACATCATATATTATTATTTTCTTTTATTTCCTGTTTTTATTTTCTTCGTATTATTATTTTTTTTTTCTAGTTTCTTCTTTTTTTCTTTTCTTTTTCTTCATTTTCTTAAAAAATAGTCCGTGTTTTCCTCTTTTCCTTCCTTAACCCTCTTTTCCTCCCTGGAGTCATTTTGTCCTTTATTTATTTCCTGTGACGCCTTCATTCTTTCTTGTTGGATTGGCTTCCCTTTTATCTTTCCTCTCCTTTCCTTCTTCACTCCATTTTTATCCTTCTCTCTCTCAATTCTTCCTTTCCTTTATTCACTAATTTATAGGCCTATTTTTCTCCCTTTCTTTAGTTTCCTAGGTCTAATGCTAGGTTTTCTTTCGCTACTCTCTTTTTTTCTTCTTTTTTCACCTTTCTATTTTTTCCGTCATTGTATATTTTTCAATGACTTTCTTCTCCTGTCTACCCCATTTCAAAATTCTATTTCTTCTCCTTATTGCCTTTTCTTCATCCTTAACACCTCCGGAAAAACACGTAACATGTAATATAGTGTAAACGCATGACACTATAAGCGTCTCATCCCTCACACGGAGACCTCGCAGCCAACGCCTTCATCCATCACCAAGGCCGAGGCTATAACAGTGGAGGGCGGCGGTGGCGTGAGGAGGGCGTGAGGGGTTCAGGAGGGTCGTGGGAGGCTTGGTAGGTTAGGGGCGTGAGGGAGGGCGGTGAGGGTTCCGGTAGGGTGTCGTGGGAGGCTGGTAGGGGCGTCGTGAAAGGTGTGAGAGGAGGAGGGAAGAAGGGCAGATGGGCGTGGCAGGGATGGCTCAGAAGGGATATATTTGGTCACTATCACTAACAATAGTGTCAGTGCGGCCGCCACTCAAACACTGGAGGAGGAGGAGGAGGAGGAGAAGGAGGAGGAGGAGGAGGAGGAGGAGGAGGAGGAGAGGAGGAGGAGGAGGAGGAGGAGGAGGAGGAGGAGGAGGAGGAGGAGGAGGAGGAGGAGAGGGAGGAGGAGGAGGGAGGAGGAGAGGAGGGAGGAGGAGTGAGGAGACGGAGGAGGAGGAGGAGGAGGAGGATAGCAGGTATTAACACATGGGTGGAAGAGAGCAAGGGTTAGTAGAGTGCAACGGTTAAAAAAGAAGTTCTGTAAAAAGACAAAAAAGAGAGATCGTTTCCAGGGTACATTTGCGCTCTTCTAAACACGGAAAGGGGAGGAAAGGGACTCGTGGAGGCTGAGGGAGAGTAGAGGGATAGGAGGTAGCTATTGCGGCGGAGACATGCAAGCAGGAATTGAGAAAACACATGATATAGGAAGGGTGGGGGGGGGGGGGGGAAGAAAAAAAAAGCGTAAGTACAGTTTGAAGTTCGTGTCACTTGGGTGAATGCTAAAATCCTTATTCAACTAATATTCATGTGTTGTGTTTGATTAAAATTATGCAAGGTAACACACACACACACACAACCCACCACACAGGACACAGACCCCACACGCGCACACACACACACACACACACACACAGACACACACACACACACACAAAAAAAAAAAAAAAAAAAACAAACACACACAAACACACAGACACAGACACACACACACACACACACAGACACAGACAACACACACACACACACACACACACACACACACACACACACACACACAAGCCCAAACACACGACATCAATACACCAATAATTGCCATAAAACACAACATAGATGATTTATGATACAAACTACGGTGACCGAGAATTAAGCTACGAGCACCCTCCCCCCTCTAACACGACCCCTCTCACCCCTTCACAGCAACACCCCCTCCCACCACCACCCAAAAACCTTTTTATTTTTTTTTTTTCCGGAACGCACACCCTGCAAAACATTATCTCACCATTTTTCCATTCGGGAAGGGATTTTAATGTGATGGATTGACGCTATTACTCCGAAATTATGTCTTGCTCTGTGTGCAATATTACACAATCGAGGTCACTTTAGGACGCGTGAGGTGAGGAAGTTGTTTAAGTCTCGAGGGCCGAAAAGCCGACGCACTGAGTCAAGAGCCGGACAAATTTGAGCGACAATCAAATGACTCTGGGTTTCAGTGGAGGAATTAATTATTGGCAGATGACGAAAAAATACCGGAGTGTGTGAAAAGGGAAATGCAAGGAGCGTCTGAAATATCGGGCCCTGAAAAAAGAGGTCGAGTAAACGAATACATGAAAAAGAGGATGGGCAATTTATCTGACTTATTGAAAAGCGTTTGTACTCCTTCATTTAAAATTTATAATCATAAAACAACTACTTAATACACAGTTTATATATATTATAAAACAAAAGGAAAACAAGGCTTACCTTTTCCAAAACAAATAACAAGCCTTGAAATTCCAAAGAAAAAGAAAAACAAGCTTACCTTCCCAAAAAAATTATACAAAAATATTGAAATGCCACAATGAGTTAATACAAAAATCCATCTCCTTGTAACATCCATCAACACATCAATATTACTCCATAAAAAGATATTCCCTATAGGGTGTGTTCTCTCAGGGCCTAACAAACCCGTTCCTACCTTCACACAACCTTCCCCTAGGCGGTCCTCGCCCTTAAATGAGGTCCAAGAGTCAACAACAGGACCCGAGGAGGCGGCGGGAGCGCGCAGGGAGATTAATTGGTGATCCCGGGAGGAAAATATTACTAGGGTTTCAGGATGGCCAAGGCGAGTCAACGAGGGAGTCAGGTTAAGCTATTGTTGATTGTTGAAACACATTTATTCCTCTCCTCCACTAAGACATCCTCACATAATCCTAATAATAACAAGAAGTAAGAACCTCCATCATACCAACCTAACCTACACTCATCATCCTACTCCTACTATCATCCTGACCTACTCCTCCTCTCCTTCCCGTTCTCTTCTCTGTTGTCAATTCCTTGCAATGGTTCTGTGGGTTTTTTGTTGTTTGACTATATAACAGTTTAAATGAATGTGTGTGTGTGTGTGTGTGTGTGCGTCGTGTGTGTGTGTGTGTGGTGCGTGTGCGTCAGCTGTGTGTTGGTGTGTGTGTGTGTGTGTGTGTGTGTGTGTGCCATGAAGGTAGGGAAGTTAGTGGTTTCATTATGCTCACCGTTTTGTTTTGTTATTAGTTGCTTCATATGCCATCGAGAGAGGAGAGAGAGACGGAGCGAAGCGTAGAGAGAGACGAGAGAGGAAAGACGCGAGAGGAGCAGAGGACCGATGAGGAGAGAAGAGAGAGAGCAGAGGGAGAGAGAGGGGGAGAGAGAGAGAGAAGAGAGAAGAGAGACGACTTGTGAGAGAACGAGAACGGCGGGAGAGCGTCATAGGAAATACAACTGTTCAAGAGGGAGAGATGAAAAAGAGAGTCAATACAAGAGAGAGAGAGAGAGAGAGAAGAAGCTGACAAGGAGTGAGGCTACTTCGACTTACTTGAGAAGAGGGAGAACACACAAAACACACACACAACACAACAACATCCTTAAACAGCAACACAGAAGCACAAACGACTACACAAAACACTCAAAACAAACAACAAGCGAAACACAAACGAACACTTTCAAATCCACACGCACAAAACTTTTCCAGGTTTGCCAAACATTTCAATTTTCACCGAACGACCTTTGCTGTTCTCCGTATTACATATAATAAAGATTAAGTCCTAGACCAAGAGGACATTAATCACCGGCGTCAAGAGGAAGCACTAAGAGGGCAACGAGCTTCGGGGAAAACAATACAAAATAAAATTGAGGAAAAAACAAATAAATAAACCAGGAAGAATGAGAACGGAGAAAAAACCCTCAAGAGCAGAGCGTGCAGAAAAAAAAAAACAGGAGGAAGGAAAAAAAGTTATTTGAAGAAAGGTAGAGTTGGAGAAAGGAAGAGAGGGGAGAATGGAAGAGAAGGTATATAAAAAAAAGATTGTTTATGCTTGAGGAGAGGGAGAGGAGAGGAGCGAAGAGGAGAGAGAGAGAGAGAGAGAGGAGAGAGACGAGGAGAGAGGAGGAGAGAGAGAGAGAGAGAGAGAGAGAGAGATCGAGGAGAAGAGAGAGAGAGAGAGAGAGAGAGAGAGAGAATTAAGAAAAGTAAAATTGTAGTAGAAATGAATAGGGAGAATGAAAAAAATAAACTTGGCAGAAGATTGTGAAAGTCGTGAATGACAAAAAAAAGGGAAACAGACAGGACATAAACATAGATACAGAACAGAATGATACAAGAGAGGCACTTACTAATCTATAAGGAACTTGAAGAAAGAATGAGAGTTGAATGCGTTTGAAGATGACGCTCGATGACGACGATTCTCGAGATGGCAGTTATAGTTTTCTGACTATAGGAGCAAGTGGACAGGTATGGGAGGTTGACCTTTCCGGTGTCTGCGGGCTAAAATAGGGTATAAATGCTCTATTTCGAGGCCATAATCCCTATACCCATTTTTAACCCTCTACTACTTGTTGGCTGTGAATTTTTTTTTTATCTGTCAGTAAAGTAGCTTGTATTACATGTATATTCATACAAGAACGATTTTTCTCAACAAATATTCACACTGGGGAAAATTACATTTTAAATGAAACAATTATTAAAACGTTCATTATACACAATGGTTACTGGATCATTGTCATGTATATAGTAAATAAAATGAATCATATTTTCTGGGCTGCAAAATTCTCAAAATTTTGGCCGTCATTTGTTTTTGGCCTTTTACTACGAAACTATTGACCTATGAAGAAATATGACACATATTTATTATGTGCAGTTTCACGAGACCTACCCAATGGCACAATCCGTTTAGTCCTAACATGTCACGTTCTCGAAATATTCGATTCTTGATATTTCGAAAGATTTGATTGTGGCCTATTATGCATGATTGTTAGCTCTGTTGCTACACTGGGCGGCCGTCAATGTAGCGCATCTTTATTTCTATACTGTTTGTCCTTACGTTTATGGATACTGAGATATTAATGGAAAAATGATTTTCAAATAATTTTCTGGGCCCGTGCCTCAGATTTTTTGGGAAAATAAATATCACCCGATTTGGATGAAACTTGGTTTATAGTGACTTCTTTTAATGTTGATCACGAATCCGGTCTTCGTTTACCGATATTTTATTCTAAACGCAAATTTTTCAACTATGTAAAATTATTGACCCCGCTAAATGCATACAAACATGATTCTACCTCCAGAAATATTCATCACTGAGACAATTACACAGAACAACAATTATTAATACTGTCATTATACACAGTTGTTACTCAGGTGATTTTCACGTAGATATGTAACTAAAAAATAATTCTGGCTGCAAAATCTCAAAATGTTGCAGATTACGGAGCCCAAACACAGCGTTGGCTTGAATGTATTACATACAAAAATTACTTAAGTGGCGGTTAGTTGTTTCATTATATTTCTGATATGTGAGTAATAATTTATTTCGATACACTATTAAAGTCCTAACTATAAGGTTTAGAGGAGGAAGAAACACATACTCAAAAAAATGTATATGAAAAAAAATTACTTGTCTTGTAAAAAATAATTAAATAAAACTAGTCTTTTCGCTCTACACTTTCTTTCATGTTTTTCACTACATCATTATGGTAATGCATTTATCCTAATCTACATGTTCTTAATTTATAAATATGTATGATGCCTAACAGAGGAAGGCTTCATTTCTACGTAAAAATTACCCCCCACCCCACAAAAAAAACCTAAATGAGGTAAAGATTCACATGTAATTTTTCTTATATTTACACGTGAGTATCAAGGCAAGGTTTTACTGACATGAGGAAAAAAAATATACAACTGCACGAGTGGAGGGCTGGAGGTCACGCGGGTCACAAAAACAAAAGGTCAACGATAGACTTATACAGAGGAAGAGTTTGTTAATGACAAGTTTAAAACAGGTTAAAACAGGTGTGGCTCGAACAGCTTGTTTGTTTCCCGTGGTGTAGTGTGTGTGTGGTGTGTGTGTGTGTGTGGTTGTGTGGTGGTGTGTGTGTGTGTGTCGTGTGTGGTGTGTGTGGTGGTTTGTGTGTGTTGTGTGTGGTGTGGGTGTGTGTGGTGTGTGTGTGTGTTTTTTTTTTTCCGTGGTGGTGTGTGTGTGTGGTGTGTGTGTGTGTGTGTGGTGTGTGTGTGTGTGTGTGTGTGTGTGTGTGTGTGTGTGTGTGTGTGTGTGTGTGTGTGTGTGTGTGTGGCCTTGGGGTGCGTGTGTGTGTGTGTGTGTGTGTGTGTTGTGTGTGTGTGTGTGGTGTGGTGTGGTGTGTTGGTGTGTGTGTGTGTGTGGTGTGCGGGCTGGTGTGTGTGTGTGTGTGTGTGTGTGTGTTGTTGTGTGTGTGGGTGTGGGTGTGTGTGTGTGTGTGTGTGGTGTGTGTGGGGGTGTGCTGGGGTGTGTGTGTGAGTGCGCGCGCGCGCGTTGTTCAAGTTAAGTTCAAAGTTCAGGTTCAAAAATTGGTATTGCCATAAGAATACACAAAATATTTAAACCACTTCGTGGAAAAGTCTGCTGAGCAAACTCTCGTTAGCAGACCCAGTATAAGCCATGTGCACATTCAGAGCGAAGAATTATATCATCTCAGGTAGTATTCATACAAAACATCTGTAAATATCCTACTCATACTAAACGTATACTAATCTATAAAAACACACACACGACTCATACAAACAATTATTATGAAATTATGTAACATAAATATGATTTAATTGCGCGAAGGCCGAATTTCCGTGGGCAGTCCAGGTATACAGTGGTACTATGGTGTACTATTGGTACGATGGTACTATGGTTGGAATATTTGAAGGGTGTTGTAGAAAAAAAACACGAAAAAAAAAAATATTATATAGTAACTACAATTTGACAGTTAGTAGTTTGGGTAATCAGGATTCGTGGCCCCTTTCAGGCAGCCCAGATATCCATGATAGGTGGGAATTGCCGCGAGATGTTCTCAACCTGACACTTTATTGAACAACGACGGATTTACTGCAAGCTGAGGTTCACCTATGCAAAGTTCCTCACACAAATGGGAGTCACACCGTGTCTCTCTCTCTCTCTCCCTCTCCTCTCTCTCCTCTCTCTCTCTCCTCTCTCTCTCCTCTCTCTATCTCTCTCTCACATAGCAGAAATACTTGTGTTTTATCCTAGTTCATCAATCTCGTCCTTTATCTATCTCCCTCAGAGAGATAGTATGATTTGCCCGTGGCAGATGCTGGGTTGTGCGTCGTGTTCAAAAAGTCTACGGATTTTAATCCCAGGTTGTTTCATGTATAACAGAGGGGGAAGAAAACGGGAATCTAACCACACTTCCATTCTCTTTAAACATCAGTTTTTCCTATTATTAATTTATTAATATCATATATCCTTAAATTGTAATATTTCTATTCATTCATTACTATTTATGAAAGTGAGATTGATAATTGAAGTGGTGGGACTTTAATACACAAGTTGCATCACGAATTCTTTTTTCTACGGTTTTGCCAATAGAATTCCTAAAACTTTAAAATCCCTTAAACATTATCATTTCTAAGGAAAAAGGCAAGAAAATATATAACAGCAGGTTTTTAAAGGTCGCCAAATGTCACCGGACTAGCAAAAACCTTGGACGTGCGTCGTGACCATGACGAGTCGTACAGGCGCGGGAGGCTACGAGGCTGTGCTACAGGTGTTTACCAATAATGACACCACCAAGCCATAGGTCAAAGCAAAGGGGGAATAGACATCATGGGTGCTAGTGCCATAGTGCAACTAACACTGGCAGCTCAACACCAGGGAAGATATTCATCTCAATTCCCAAAGATTACAATGCTAAGGAACGTGATGGTGGTACACAGGTGCGGAACCGAGAGGGTCCGAGCTGACCGAGCGGGCCGACCGTAAGACCGTATACATCCACCACAACGCAAGCGGCATAGCCAGCACCATCGATTTCTTGATCTTGTAATCTTTGGGAAATTGAGATGAATATCTTCCCTGGTGTTGACGGGCCAGGTTAGTGTACATTGGCACATAGCAACAATGCGGTCTATTTACCATTCTTTTGACATGGCTTTTGCTGGTGTTCATTATAGGACCAGGTAAACACACCGCGTTCACAGCTTTCGTAGCTACCGCGCCTGTACGATAGTCACGTAAACGTACAAGGGGACGTTTTCCAGCAATTAACGATCACACTTTACAGCACGTGTGATGTCAAGTTTTGGGTAGTAAAAAGCCAACGAGTCTGTAGGGCAGTTTTCGCAAAAAAAAAATGAAGAATTTGCAGCCCCGAATTTATTATTTTTTATTCTAAATATATACGTAAAAATGGTCTCGGTAACAATTGTGTATAATGACGTCATGTAATTAATTGAGTATATGTAATTTTTTCCCCCAGGGATGACGATTTGTGGAGGGTAGATCATGTTTGTATGCATTTACGGGGTAAAAAAGCTACATAGGGGGAAAAAAATGCGTTTAGAACCAAATATCGAAAAAAACGAAGACCAGATCGTGATCAGCATCAGAGAAAAACCACTATAAAACAAGTTTAATCCCAATCGGGTGATATGTTTTTCCCCAAAATTTGAAGGCTTAACGAAAAGCCAAATATTATTATGTAAATCACATTCCATTAATATCTCAGGAACCAAAACGTAAGGACAAAACAGTATTAGAACATAAAACAGCAGCTCCTGACGGACCGTCCCAGTGGTATAGACGCGGAATAAAAACTATGTAAAATAAGGCCACCAATCCATGTTTTCGATAACATTTCAAAAAATATATTATATACTAAAAAAGCTTGGACATTATAGGACAAAACGGATAGTGTCGTCGGGTAGACTCGTGATACTGGAAATAAATTTATGTGTCATATTCTATTAGATCACTAGTTTCGTCGTAAAATGCCAAAAAAACAAAATGAGGTCAAAAGTTGAGGAATTTTGCAGGTCCAAGAAAAAATATGATATTTTTATTTACCTATATACGTAGAAATGCTCTCAGAACAATGTGCATAAGGACGGTGTTAATAATGTTGTCTTATGTAATTTCCAAAGTTGATAAATATTTGTGGAAGGGTAGAATAGTTTTTGTATGCATAACCTGTAAAAAGGCACTTACCTACAGATCCCGAATATTTTTACTGAAGACAAAGTTGTGTAGAGCCTAAAAAAATCTTTAAAGTTGTGGCCTCAGAATGCATTCGGACCAATAGGACACCAACAGGCCATGCAATAGCCTGCGAAAAAGGTTCGAGGGAAATATTTAGTGTGGCCACTTAACTCCCAAACCGTTAGTCATAGAGCCGTTTGTATTCACAGGGCAAACGGATAGTACAAAATAAGTATGAAAATATGTTAACGGTCTGTGGCTTAAAAAGTCGCATAACTCGTCAGAACGAAAAAACTGTAAAGTTCATACATGAACAACTCGAGAACCGCAAGTCAGAGCATTTTTTTTTTTTTCTTGACGGTTGCAGCAAAACTTGCAACGGGAGTATAGCAAAACATGTATCCAACAAGTTTGCCGTTAAGATCAAAAAACGCGTCAGAAACGAAAAAAACCGGCTAAATATCAACTTTGCACGTTATTCCCTATTATAGTATAAGTATATATCTATGTTCCTCCTTATTATCTCATAATAATATAAGCGAAAGGTGTCTGTGTGTGTGTGTCGTGTCTGCTGTTTGTAGTGTCGTGTGTGTGTGTGTGTGTGTGGTGTGTGTTGAGCGCTATATACGTGTGTGTGTGTGTGTGTGTGTGTCTGTGTGTGTGTGTGGTTGTGTGTCTGGTGTCTGTGTGTGTGGTGGTGTGTGTTGGTGTGTCTGTGGGTGTGTGTTGTGTCTGTTGTGTCTGTTGTGTTGTGGTCTGTGTGTGTGTGTGTTGTGTGTGTGTGAGTGGTGTGGTGTGTGGTGTGTGTGTGTGTGTGTGTGTGTCTGTGTGTGTGTGTGTCGTCGTGTGTCTGTTGTGTGTGTGGTGTGTGTGTCGTGTGTGTGGTGGTCTGTGGTGTGTGTGGGTGTGTGTGTGTGTTGTGTGTGTTGTGTGTGTGTGGTGTGTGTGTTGGTGTGTGTGGGTAGGTGTGGGTCTTGGTGCTGGGTGGTGTGTGTGTGTGTGTGTGGGGTTGTCGCGATAGGGCCGCCCTCCGTGGCCACAATCATATCCATATGGCAGTTTGGGGGGAAAAACAAAAAAAAAAACACCTATGACCAGGGACACATTATAAGTCCACTTATGGAATGATCCGATCACTTTAATTTTTTTTTTATAATTTTAGTAGCCTATTAGCGAGAATTGTGAAAAAAAATGTGGGTTGCGAGAATTGAGGAAACCTTGATGTAGGGTGATGGGTAATGGGTGGGGGATGGGGTAATGGGTGTGGGGTGATGGGTGAGTGAAAGGGTAGGGGGTGTGTGTTGGGGGTGATGGGGATGGTCTGAGGAAATAGGTGGGGGGGTGATGGGTAATGGTTATGGAATGGGGTGTGGTGATGGGTAATGGGTGAGTGAACGTGAAGGTGGGGGGGGATGGGAATGGGTGATGAACGGGTGGGGGGTGATGGGTAATGTGGTGAGGGGAAGGGTGGGGGTGACTGAGGTAATGGGTGACGTGACATGGGTTGGCGTTAATACATACATTGTACATCCATGAATTCAGGAAATTTTAGAAGGGCCATCTGGAGTCTGTGTTTGGTGGGCCGAAGCCCACCACACGGGCCTTTTTTATAACGGGCCTTAGTTTTTTATAATTTTTAGTAGCCATTAGCGAGAATTGTGAAAAAAAAAGTGGGTTGCGAGAAATTGAGGAAACCTTGATTGTAGGGTGATGGGTATGCATGAGCTGTGAATGGGGTGGGGGATGGGTAATGGGTGTGGGTGAGGGTGAGGGAATGGGTGGAGGGGATGGGTGATGGTGAGGGAATAGATGGGGGGTGCTGGGTAAGGGTGAGTGATAGGTGTGTTGGTGTATGGGTAATGGGTGAGTGAATGGGTGGGGGTGATGGGTAATGGGTGAGTTGAATGGGTGGGGGTGATGGGATGGGTGAGTTGAAATGGGTTGGGGGTGATGGAATGGGTTGGCGTTAATACATTACATTTCAAAATCATGATTCAGGAAAAGTTAGAAGGGGCTATCTGGGAGATGGAGAGTCTCCAGATAGCCGGGAGACTGTGTTTAGTGGGCCTTCGGTCCACCAATAGCCCTCCGAAGAGAGCTAGCCAAAAAGTTCAAGCCCGGAGGGCGGCTTTGCGGCTAGTATATAATATATCTCGTACACGAGAGTTGCAGAATGGGAAGAATCACGAGAATGGAAATAGTTTCCCTGCATGTATAGTGGCAAGGTTATAGTCTGCGGTGATGATCTCCATCTGCTAAAGAATACCTGTCACACAAATTAGACTAACAACCATTCTTTGCGCAATAATGAATGCGGTATGAAAATATGAAAAGTTTGAAATCTCTGTCGATGACACAAACTGTCTTAACTATTAGATAGGGATCACCGTAGTACATTATTTTCCGCATGTTATGATATTTCAAGGCCATGTTACGGTGCCTGCTTTTGTTAATTCACTCATTATAAATACATAATGTTTGTTTAATGTAGGCAGTGGCCAGGTAGATTACAGGCAGTGATTGTCGGCATTACTTTATCAGTGCAAGACAATACCACGTTTTATCATCTCATAAACCTCAAAAGATTCCTTCAAACTTATTCATTTCATGTCACTCAATTTCGTCGAACAATCTATCTTTTTAAAGTTTGATAGAAAGTTTACCATCAAAACAAATCAACCCGAAAGGAAGGGAAAAAGGCAACTCACCTTCACCAAAACAAGCTAACGAAAGAGCTTTTAAGAACAGGATCGTATTACATAGACACAAAGGTTAGATAACTTTGATTTTTCACTCGCCCTCTTTCCTTTGATCATAAGGAGAGTCCATCCTTCTCCTCTCCTCCTCCTCCTCCCTAGCCCGAATTAATACCGGGTCAGAAGACACTGGTGGAAATGAGTCTCCACAACGTATTCAGAAGACAAAGTTATCATATTATGTTGTCGCGTTCCTTTTTTCATGAAGGAAAGTTTTTTAATTGCTGCTAGAGGCTTCCAGGAGGGATGAGAGAGAGAGAGAGAGAGAGAGAGAGAGAGAGAGAGAGAGAGAGAGAGAGAGAGAGAGAGAGAGAGAGAGAGAGAGAGAGAGAGAGAGAGAGAGAGAGAGAGAAGAAAAAAACTTGAAATATTGCTGTTATGAGGTGGTGATGGCGGTAGAGAATGAGATACAAAGAGAGTGAGAGATCAGCTCGATGATAATTGAATAAGAAGTATATATAATAATCGTAATTATATAATGATCATAGTGGTGGAAAAGAGGGTCGATAATTAGAATGTAAAATACAGTGTAAATAATGATAACTAATAAGAAAATAATATAGTAGTCAGGATGGTGTTGGTGGTGGTCGTGTTCTCAAAGTTAATGTCCTTTAATATAATGGTCAATATCAATGCAATGTAATGAGACCAGAGCTACAGATATATGTTACATGGATCCTCTCTAAGACAAGTTACACGTAGTACCAACACGGTATTGTCCAAGGGTATTACAAGTAAAGATAGGAGCAGACGCTAAGCTGCGCGTGGCATTCGGTGCTCATCTCCGTGGCATTAGCCCTTAGAGCCTGTGGTGGGTGAGGACACGTTACTCAGGGACACAGGGCTAGTATGACACCCGGGTTACCACAGTTACCTTCTCTTGGGGTAAAGGAACCCCGAAAGGTAGGAAGAACAGCTGTTTTGGCTGATCGCCGACTTGCCCTGGCCCAGATTCGAACCAGGGCCCGCAGATTCGTAGCCAGGCACGCTAGCCACTACACCACGGAAGCGGAATTGACGTTGCACAAATTGCCACCACACCAGAATAAATTCAATCACCAGCAGCAGTTAGTGGGGCTCGAACGCGGGGATGAAGCACAACAAGACCAGTGATAGACAATAGCGTAGCAAGATCCTTAATTCACTCATTTTTCTTCTGTCATTTTACCTCGCATTACGATCGACAGTCAACTAAGTCGCAAAACTCCCCCCTTTTAGTATTATAGCGTACATAGCTAGCACACATACGTAGCGTAGCTCACGTAGCTTCTGGTGTGGGTGGCCGTCGCTTCAAGCGAAAGGGATAATAATGATTAGGGCAAGCATAGATAATAATGAGGGTGCCGCCGCACTGGGAGCGACAAAGCGAGCGAGAGCTTTATCAAAAATAGATAACGCTCTGCCGTATAATAATAATATTAATAAAAATAATAATAGTATGAATAATAATAATAAAAATAGAAATAACTGATTGAGATATTAATATTAACAAACATTAATATTAATAACATTGATAATAATAATAGTAGTAGCAAATTAAATAATAATAACATAATAATGATAATGATAATAACAATGATACCTATAATACAAATAGTAATAATAGTAATTTTGATGAATTAATAGCAATAATAAAAATGATAATAATAATATGATAATAAGTATCAATAATAATAATATAATAATAATATAATAATAATAATAATAATAATAACAACAATGATAACACCAATAATAATGATGGTAACGATAATGATAATGATGATAATAACAATAATGGTAATAATAACAATAATTATTATAGTAATACTAAAAAAATATTATAATGCATAAAAGTCTGCAGTTAGTGAAGCCTGGCAAATTATGACCGCAGAGTTTTCATCCATATTTTCTTCTCTGTACCGACTTGCTTCGCTCATCCTCGCGCGCGAGCTTCATGTTAAAGCGAAGGCCGAGCTTCAAGTTAAATACTTGACGGTTCTTCCTTGTTCTCTCTTGGCTCACGCCCCCCTAGGTAATTACTCACACACCCCTAAGGGGGGGGGGCGCCCCTTAGGTTAAGAACCACTGCTCTATGATGTAATAATTGAGTGAGAGAATCAACATTGACTTTTTATATCAGAGTATGATTCGATTCATACCTTTGCCCTGTGATAGCAAAAATTCCTCATCCATCTACCTTCCTTAAGCCTTTGTAATTAGTTGTAAGAGTAAGGTAAAGATGGGGGCAAACGCTATGCAGCGCGTGGCCTCGGTGCGCGGTCAAAAGGCGTTTACTGCGGGGAAGCAAGAGAAATTTCTCTTGCAAGAGAAAAAATTTCGCTTGCTCAAATTTCGCTTCCTGTTCTATCATCCTGAGAGGATGCTTGCCCGACCGGCAAGAGATTTCTTGTTGGAGCAAGAGAAGTACGTCAGTGAAGTGCGTCAGCGTTCGGCTGACGTGGCGATGCTCTCTGCTTCAATAAAAGAATGACAACAGTGTACTTTCGACAAAATCAATTACACTTTCTTATTTTAAGATCTTATCATAAAAGTCTGAGGCAAATAAGGGAGGTTGCGGCGTGTAATTGAGGATAATATAATCGTCACAGCTGTAGATATTGCTTTATATGCATTCGAACAGCTGGAGTTAAAGACTGGAATGTGTGACTTGATCGAAAATCAACAACACACACCTCACTCTTACCCGATTTACTGACAATACCTTTGGATATTAAGAAAGTTTATTAAGAGTTGTTGGAACCTAATAGTAGTAAGGAAGTCCCAGATTATTGTTGTATATTGTTGTTGTGTTTCC
>JACEEZ010002629.1:0-33588 GCA_016584305.1 Chionoecetes opilio | reverse complement strand
ACCAAAACCCCTTGAAATGGTGAGTTTTTGGCAACGAAAGGGATAAAGGAGGAGAAAATGATAGGTCATTTATGAAAGAAGGAAGGGAAATATTGGGTGACACACACAGAGAAAGAGACACGGATACATAAGGCAGAGAGAGAGAATGAGAGAGAGGAAATAAAGGAGGTATGTAGGAAGGAGAAGAGTGTGTCTATGAGGTAGGGAATGGCGGGGAAGCCTGTGTGAGGAATTGAGGGAAAGAAGGAGGGGCAAAGGGTTGACCTGATGGCCTGGAAGGAGGTAAAGGAGGAAGAGGAGAAAAAATGAGGAGGAGGCGGGGGAGGAGGAGGAGGAGTACAGGTGAGATGAGATATGGGTGTGTGTCCCGGCGAGGAAAGCGAAAAACTTAAATTAGATAGGGGAGAGCGGGGCAGGTTGCATCATTGACTCTAACTCGCATGTTATAACACGTACATCGTCTTAATACTACTACTACTACTACTACTACTACAACTACAACAATAATAATAAAAAAAGTTAATGCGAGTTAGAGGCAATGATGCAACCTACCCTCGATGCAACCTGCCCCGCTCTCCCCTAAGGTTAAAGTGTAGAGAAAGAGACTCAGAGGATTGCTGGTTCTCTCTCTCTCTCTCTCTCTCTCTCTCTCTCTCTCTCTCTCTCTCTCTCTCTCTCTCTCTCTCTCTCTCTCTCTCTCTCTCTCTCTCTCTCTCTCTCTCTCTCTCTCTCTCTCTCTCTCTCTGAGTGAGACTGACTGAGTGAGTGACCGTGTACATCCAGATCCAGTTTGTAATTATTTCTTCAGTGATGATTCAAATCTAAAATGTAAGTCTTCTAGCAACAGTTTGATAATTTTGTCCTATAATATTAGCAGTGTACCCCTTCATCTTGAATCCTTTTTAGATCAGTGTTTAAGTCCATCTGGTATAGAGTTTGATGTCCTTGGTTTATGTGAAACTCGCCTAAACGATGAAATATGTCAACTTTATAGTTTGAACGGTTATTCTGCCCATTATAGAAATAAGACTACACGAGGTGGAGGTGTGGCAATATACCTTAAAAAGTCCTTCCAAGGTGTACCCCTTAACGATGTCTCTTTGCAGCTACCTCACATTCAATCCTTATTTTTGGAACTCAAACAGCCCATTAAATTTATAATAGGAATTATTTATAGACCCCCAAATTCTAATCTTAGTGAGTTCCTTCTGTCCATGGAGAATATTTTAGACTTTTTATCAAAATTCAACATGAAATGTTACTTAATGGGCGATTTTAATATAATTTGCTAAAAAGCAATGATAATCATGTTTGCAACTTTATTAATTTGCTTTTTTTCCACTTTTTTTACTCCACGATAAATAAACCTACTAGAGTCACTAATAACTCTGCTTCATTAATAGATCACATTTGGACTAATAATTTCCTTAATTACCAAGAGAGTGGTATATTGTATACTTCCATCAGTGACCATTTCCCCCAAATTTTTTTGCATATTTTCTGTTCACATTAATAGTACACATTGTTCTCATATCCTAACCAGAAGAATAATCACTGATACTTACATCGATGCCTTTAGAAATGATTTGAAGAATTATAAATGGGAATTGGAGTTAAAGACAGAGGAGTTGATAAACATTTTTGATATATACCTATATGAATAAGTTTCAAATTCTCTATAATGAACACTTGCCTGTTAAGAAAATTTTAGTTAAGGAAAACACCTAGGTAAGACTTATATCACAACAGCAATCAGGAATTCCATCAAACATCGTAACAGATTGCAAAAATTATAACGCTAAGTGGCCACTAACTTACGAAAGAATATTCAAACGGTACAGGAACTCATTAACAACTACAATTAGGGCAGCTAAAGACAATCATTTTAGGTCCAGACTACGCGAGAAAGCAGGTGATGCAAAAAAAATTTGGAGTATTGTTAATAATCTAATGGGAAAGAACCAGTCAAAATTACCCCCTTTCTATAATTTTTTGCAATAAAACAACATCTAACAATAACGAAATTGCTACTGCATTTAATGATTATTTTAGTAAGTTGCTACTCAACTAGCTGAGAGCATTGTGCCAAGTGCTACTTCATTTAGACAGTACCTACCTCACCCTGTACCCTTTTCTTTTTTCCTTCGACTACATCAATACCAGAAATCGAATCCATTATTAAAAACCTTAAGAAAACTTCGCCAGGCTATGATGATATTAATATTAAAGTTATAAAACAATGCAGCTGTGAAGTCTCTAACTTTTTAGATTATATCATAAATCTGTCGTTTAAAGAAGGTAGTTTTCCAAAACAGTTACAATTAGCGAAAGTGGTTCCCATATTCAAAAAAGGTGAGAAGTCTCTCTTTAGTAATTACAGACCTGTTTCTATCCTTTCAAGCTTAGTAAAATCTTTGAGAAAACTGTTGTAAGCAGATTAATGGAAATACCTGTCAAAATTTACATTACTAACAGAATTTCAGTATGGCTTTCGACCCAACTATAGTACAGAGTTAGCAATCCATCACCTTTGTAATAGTATTTATAACTCATTAGACAACAAAATTCATCAAATAACAGTATTTTGTGACTTATCAAAAGCGTTTTGACACCATCTCTCATCCTATTTTATTAGAAAAATTGAAAACTTATGGCATTCGTGGCCCGGCACATGACTGGTTCAACAGCTACTTAAGCCACAGAAGACAATACACTGTATATAATAATTCTGCATCTTCACATGAATCAATCTGCTATGGTGTACCACAAGGTTCAGTTTTAGGCCCAGTTTTGTTCTTATCTATATCAATGACATTTTACGTTGTAGTAATAAATTGAAGTTTTTGCTTTTGCTGATGACACCTCCATATATATTCAGGGACAAGATCTTGGTGAAATAGAGAATATACTAAACTCGGAGTTAATTAATGTATCTAACTGGATAAAAAGCAATGAACTAACACTGAACATCTCTAAAACCTGCTACATGGTATCCCACCCTCTAATGACTAGTGCAGCCCATATTGACGTCAAAATAAATGATTTATCCTTGTGTAAAGTTGAAGAATATAAATTTCTAGGTTTTAACCATTGACAATAAATTAACATGGAGATCTCAAATAAATCAATTGTGTACTAAAATATCTAAATTAACTGGCGTTTTATATAAAATTCGTAGCTGTATCACTTCTGAGTGTATTATTCAAATATATTCATCACTAGGATATCAATATCTACTGTATTGTTCAACAATTTGGGGGGGAGCATATAAAACATATGTGGATAATCTATTTATTTCTCAAAAAAAATGAATACGTGTTATGTTTTATAAGTCACGATATGAGCACACCAACCCACTATTTCGAGACCACCAGTTACTCAAACTGTCTGATATAATATCTCTGCAATCAAACTTATTTGTTTATAAATCATTACATGTGTATCCTATTGATAACGGTTTTCACTACATTTCACATACTTTTGCTACAAGGTCATTACAGTTACGAATACCACGTTGCAGGACTACTCATGCTCAGCAAAATGTTTCAGTCAGAGGTGTCAAATTATGGAATAGTTTACCAGCAGAAATAAAAAATTCCACAACTCAAATATCCTTCAAACATAAACTCAAGAAATTGTTGCTTCAAAGTTATACACACTAAGTCATTCTGTAGGTATGCATGGATTCATTATGTGTGTGTACTTGTATATTACACTGTGTTAATGTGTAAGTATGTTTGGGTTTTGTGTAAATTTATGGGTATGTAGGTGTCTGTGTGTGCGCATAAATGTATGTGTACGTGTAGGTATGTTGGGATATGTATATGTATGCATGTATGTGTATATAGGTATATACGTATTTTATATTAATTTATAATGTCAGTTATTAATTTTTGTATAAATTTGTTAGCCAATGGCCTAAATCCACTTGCTTAAACGTTTTTGTATATCTAAGCAACAGGTCTGTATAGGAGCTTGCGCTCAACAGACCCAGGCTTCATGCCTTACTTATGTAAAATGAATAAAAAAAGTATTGTATCATGGAGGCCAATAAAACAATAATTCAAAGTCAAAGTCAAAGTCAAAGTCTCTTCTCGTCTCTCTCTCCTCTCTCTCTCTCTCTCTCTCTCTCTCTCTCTCTCTCTCTCTCTCTTTTCTCTCTCTCTGCTCTCTCTCTCTCTCTCTCTTCCTTCTCTCTCTCTCCCCTCTCTCTCTCTCTTCTCCCCTCTCACAAACACACACCACACACACACACACACACACCACACACACACACACACACACACACACACACACACACACAACGTACAGCACTCTCACACACACACACACACACACACACCACACACCACACACACACACACACACCACGTACACCACCCAACACACACACACACCACACACACACTCAAACTCTCCACACACACCAACTCAACCTCTCACCACCACACTCAACCCCCCTCCACACACACACACACACACACACACACACACACACACACACACACACACACACACACACACACACACAACACACACACACACGTACAAGCACTCTCACACACACAGTCTGGGTTCCGCACACCGGTCTTTCTCCTTCCTTTGGTTTGCAGGTCAACTTTTCTGTCGCTTCGTTATCTCCACGACTGTTCAATCTCCGTTTTTACGTGTTTGTGAAGAAATATATTTTGATATATACTGTAATGAGCAACTAAATACGTAAGAGTATTACATGTGTTGACCAGTAACTAGTAACGTGAAGAAGTTGGGTGCGACCAGCACATCACCGACCCCGACGCCTCATACCGCCACGGCTGCTCTTCATATTACACTGCTTTAATAATATTTTTTTGCCTATGGAAATCAATATTCACTCTGGATGGTCTCCAGACAAAGGAAGGAACCGTATAGTATAAAGGAGTTATTCCTATCGGCAGGAATACGAGTGTAGTAGAGTATATAATATATCAGTTCAGATTGAGGTGTTTAAATATAACTTCCCTCGATTTCCTGCTGTGAAGCTCCATAGCTCAGTGGTAAAGTGTTGGTGTTGTGATAAACGTGTCTGATCAACACGGGTTCGCAGCACTGACCGTCCAACTTGGACTTAATTAATCTTTACCGAGATTGGAGTGACACACCCCCACATCCACCTCAAACCATTGACCTCGTTCCCTCTGGCCAAGAGAACGAAATAGATAGACGTATCCGTTGGTGAGAGGATCCTTGAGAGGATAAAATAATGGATGACCCTGATTGACCCCTAATCCCCCTCCCACCCTCCGTTCATTCATCTATCTCCAAGCCTCTGGCCAAGGTAAGGAAATAGATAGATGTATCCGTTGGTGAGAGGAACCTGGATGACCCTGATGAACCCTGACCGTCCCTGGACACCCTCCATCCTCTCCTCAAACCCTCCGTTCATTCATCTACCTCCCGCCCTCTGGCCAAGGAAAGGAAATAGATAGATGTATCCGTTGGTGAGAGGAACCTGGATTGTTTTTGGTTTTTTTCATGAGTCAGAAAACTGATGTTTGAAATGTGAAAAATATTTATATATAATATATACACAAATGAATTTTATAAATGGTTTTTGGAAGTGTGTGTGTGTGTGTTTGTTTGGTGTGTTTTGTGTGGGGTGTGGGGGTGTGTGTGGTGTGGTGTTTTGTGGTGGGGGGTGGGTGTGGTTTTGGTGTGGTGTGGGGGGTGGGGGTTGGTGTGTGTGTGGGGTGGTGGTGTTTGGGGTGTGTGTGTTTGTGTGTTTTGGTGTGTGGGGGTTGTGTGTTGTGTGTGTGTGTGGTGTTTTTGGGGTGTGTGTGGTGAGGAGATTAAAAGAGAAAGAAAATTTACCGGGAAAACACTACTACATACTTTACACCCCAAAACCACCCCACACACACACACACCACCACACACCCCAAAACAACACACACCAAACACCCCATACACACACACACACTTATTCCCACACGCACTAACTTTTTTCATTTTGCAAACATTCACTTTCACGCCGCTTGCTTTTCCCCTTTATTTATAATAAAGTTTAAAGTCTAGCCCAAAGACTTTAAATCACTGGGCCCGGCAAGGGGAAAGCATTTAAAGGCAACACTTCGGGGAACAACCACAAAAAAAAAATTGAGAAACAAATAATAACCAGGAAGAATGCACGGAGAAAAAAACCCTCAAAAAGCAGGGGGCAAAAAAAGTTAAGGAGGTGAAAAGGTAAAAAAAAAGTTTTTCTGGGAGGAAGAGAGAGAGAGAGAGAGAGGGGAGAGAGGAGAGAGAGAAAGAGAGGGGGAGAGAGAGAAGAGAAGAGAGAGGAGAGAGAGAGAAGAGAGAAAAGAGAGGGGAAGAGAGAGAGAGAGAGGAAAGAGAGAGAGAGAAAGAGGAGAGGGGAGAAAGAGGGGAAAGGAGAGAAAAGAGAGAGAGAGAGAAGAGAGAGAGGGGTTAAAAAAGAAAATTTGAAAGTAAAATAAATATGCCAAATGAAAAAAAACTTGCAAAAGATTTTTTAAAAAGTCTGAATGACAAAAAAAGGGAAAACCCCGACATCCCACACATACATCAGACAGAATGAAAAAAAAAGAGAGTCACTTACTAATTAAAATTTTGAATTTGGGAAAAGAAAAAATGGCGTTAAATGCGTTAAATGACTGACGCTCGAGGGAACTGACGTTTCTAAAGTTGCCAGGTATGCTTTTCTGACTATGGAGCAAGTGGACAATGTAGGGGAAGGTGAGCTTTCGGCGTCTGCGGGTTTTAAATTTTGGGTCTAAAATGCATTTGGGGCCATAACCCCTATAACCTTTTTTTTTACCCTCTACTACTTTGTTGTGTGTAAATTTTTTTTTTATCGGTACAGTAATGTTTTGGTATTACAGTATATTCAAAACAAAAACGTTTCATCTCAAAAAATATTCATCACCGGGGAAAATTTAAACATTAAAAAAAAAAAATTTTTAAAAAATCGCCCTTATACAAAATTTGTTCCCGGTCATTTTCATGTATATTGTAAATAAAATTAACAATTTTTCTGGCTGAAAAATTTTCCTAAAAATTTTTGGGCCCTCATTTTTTTTTGGGGCCTTTTACTACAAAAACTATTGACCTTGAAAAAATATGACTCATATTTATTATGGGGCAGTTTCAGGGAAAACCTACCCAAGGGCCAAAATTTCCCCCGTTTGGGTCCTAACATTACGTTCTCGGAAATATTTCTTTCTTTATTTTTTTCAAAAGCATTGATTTTGGCCTTATTTTTTGCTTTGTTTTTTATTTCTGCGTATCCCACGGGGAGGGCCGTCAAGAGTTTCATCTTTTACCCTTTCTATACTTTTTGCCCTTACGTTTATGGTCCTGAGATTTTTAATAAAATTTTTTTCAAAAATTTTTTTCCGGGGCCCTTTCCTTTTCAGATTTTGGGGGAAAAATAAATATCACCCTTTTTTGGATTAAATTTGGGTTTTAAAGTGACTTCTTTTAAATGTTAAACCCACGAACCCGGGCCCTTCTTTTCCCGGGATATTTTATTCTAAACCCCAAATTTTTAAACTAGGTAAAATTATTGACCCCCTAAATGCATAAAAAACAGTTTCCTCCCTCCAAAAATATTCATCACTGAGACAATACAAAAACCCAAAATTTTTTAAAATACTGTCATTATACCAGTTGTTACTCGGGTTTGTTTTTTCACGTAGATTTTTAACAAAAAAATAATTTTTGGCTAAAAATTTCCCCAAAAATTTTTTGCGATTACGTCCCCCAAACACAGCTTTTGGTTTGAATGTATTACATAAAAAAATTTTTAAGTGGCGTTAGTTGTTTCATTATATTTCTGTTTATGTGAGTAAAATTTTTTTCGTACCTATTAAAGCCCTAACTAAAAGGTTTAGAGGAGGAAGAAACCAACTCAAAAAAAAGTAAAGGAAAAAAAATTCCTTGTCTTGTAAAAAAAAATTAAAAAAAACTATCTTTTCGCCTACACTTTTTTTCTTTATTTCACTACATCATTTGGAAATGCATTTATCCTAATCAAACATTTTTTTAAATTTAAAATATGTATGATGCCAAACAGGGGAAAGGGCTTCATTTTTTTTACGAAAAAATTAACCCCCCCCCACAAAAAAAACCTAAATGAGGTAGAAAATTTAAACATGTTTTTTTTCTTATATTTACCCGTGAGTATAAAGGGAAAGGGTTTTTACGGGGACATGTGGGGGAAAAAAAATATACAATTTAAACGAGTGAGGTTCCCTGAGGTCACGGGGGGTCAAAAAAAGGTCACGATAGATTATCCCGAGGGGGATTTTTTGTTTAAATAAACAAATTTAAAACAGGTAAAACAGGTGGGCTTGACCACTTTTTTTGTTTCTCCTGTGTGTGTGTGTGGTGTGTGTGGTGTTTGTTTTTGTGTGTGGTGTGTGTGTGTGTGTGTGTTTTTGGTGTGTTTTGTTTGTCTGTGTGTGTGGGGTGTGTTTGTGTGTGTGTGTGTGTGTTTGTGTGTGTGTTGGGGGTTGTGTGTGTGGTGTGTGTGTGTTTTTGTGTGTGTGGGGTGCGCGTAAAGCAAAGGGGGATATATAGATTGTTACAAAACTTTTAGATATGTTGGGTGTTTTGAAAATTAGTACCAAATTCGTGTGTGGGGTGTTTTGTGTGTGTGTGTGTGTGTGGGGTGTGTGTGTGTTTTTTGTGTGGGGTGTGTTTGGGGTTGTGTGTGAGTGTGTTTTGGGGTGTGTGTGTGGGGCGTGCGTGCGTGCGCGTGCATTCCCCCATGGTCTTGCCCCGGGGAAAGCGGGATTTCGCGATGGGGCCTTTTTTCCGTTTCAACCCCCCTTTTGCGAGCTTGGACTCATTATTACTGATTTTGGGGGGAAAGGGTGGGGGAACTCACACAGCACACACCCCCTTTTAACCCTTGCTAAAGGGGGGGAAGGTAACCCCCCTAAATTTGTCAGTAAAATTCCCCGGGGTGAACGAGTTCGAACCAGATAACCAAAAAAGGGGCGCGTCAAAGCTCTATGCACTTGACCTCTTGGCGGGGGTTTTTTGTGTGGGGGGGGGGGGGTTTGTCTTTGGTTTTGGCCCTTTGTGTGCTTGGCTTTCGAAAACCTAAAGGGTTTTCCTTTTTGGCAGATTTTAAAAAAGGGAAAGGGGAAGGGGAAAAAAAAATCGAAAAAGGAAAGTTTAAAAAAGAGAAAACCCAGCCGGGGGTTATGAGCAAAACCGAAAAATAAACCGTACCCGAGGGGGGCCCGGGGCAGCTTCCCCTTTCCCTTTTCCGTGACCTGGCCCCCATTTCTGGGCAGGAAAATCCCCTCCTTCACCCCCCCCCTTTTCCCTCCACCCGGTAAGCCCTCCCTCTCCTTCCACCCGGCAAGTCTTAAAAATTATAACCCCGCTCCCAAAACTTACCTTTCCCCCTCCCTAAACAAAAACGAAGGGGAAATTAAAAGAAGAAAAAAAAGGGAGGATTTTTTAAAAACTTCGGCAAACTCTTGCACTAAATGGCATTCTTTTTCTATTGCCTTACACGAGATCTCTTCTTGATTAGTGCGATTACCACCTAAAATATGGCCCTTTTCTTTTTTGCGTGCGCGGGGCGGGGGGGGTGGGGGGAAGGGATAAAAGAGAAAGGATAATGGGGCCCGGTTAAAAAAAGGGTTTGTCCTTCCCCCAAATCTGGCCAATACCCCGCGCCCTCCTCCCCCATGCGGCGGGAGGGGCCCCCGAAGGGGTTGGTGAACTGAACAAAGGGCGTATCCCTTATGCATACTGATTCCTTTGAGGGAGAGGGGGAGAAAAAGGGGGTTTATACTAAGCCCTGCTTGTCTAATGCGTGTGGGGTGTTTTCCCCTTTTCCCCTATTCGCATATTTAAAGTATTGACTCAAGTTCGTAAAGTTTTTTTGTTTTTTTAAGCATCAATTATCTTTTTTTTTTTTTAAGATTTTTTTTAGGGAAAGCTTGCAAACACCTAATTTATCTCGTATTTTGTTACGGTGATCTATTGCTCTATTGAAGCGTGTGTTGTGGTGTGTTTGTGGGGTGTGTGTGTTTGTGTGTGTGGGGTGTGTTTTTTGGGGTGTGTGTGTGTGTGTGTGTGTTTGTGTGTGTGTGTGTGTGTTGTTTGTGTTTGTGTGGGGTTTGTGTGCGTATATATATATATATATATATTAATATATAATTTTATATATATATATATATAATATATATTTTATTTATAATATATATATATTATATTAAAAATATATATAAAATATATAATGGTTTTGTTTGTGTGTGGTGTTTGTGTGTGTGTGTTTTGGGTGTGTGGGGTGTGTGTGTGTGTGTGTGTGTGTGTTGGGGTGTGTGTGGGGTGGTTTTGTGTGTGTGCGTTTCTTTTCGTGCGTGCGTCTTTCGTGCGTGCGTGCGTGGTGTGCGTGTGTGTGTGTGTGTTGGGGGTGGGATGTGTGGTTTGTGGTTTTGTGGTGTGTGTGTGTGTGTGTGTGTGTGTGTGGTGTGTTTGTGTGTGTGTGGTGTTTGTGTGTGTGTGTGGTGTGTGTGGAAAAAAAAAAAAAAAGGAAAAAAAAAAAAATAAAAAAACAATTATTTCCGGGACCCTTTAAAACCGAAAAACAAAATGAATTAAAACAAAAAAAAAGGAAAAAAAAATAATAAAAAAACATATTCTTTTATCTCAAACCTTCCCACCTATTAAACCCCTTTTTTTTTTTTCAACCCCCCTCCCCCACTCCCCACTCCCCCCCCAATTTCAACCCCCCACTCCCAAATTCTTTTCCCTCCCTTCCCTTCCCCACTCCTCTCATCCCTCTCTTCCTTCTTCTTCCCCCCCTTTCCCCTTTCCCCTTTAAGGTTTTTTTATGGGGCGAAAACGTACTCAGACATCCCCCGTCCAAAACCTGGGCGGGGACGTGATGGTTGTTAATTACCCAGGGACACCCGGGCCCTGCGGGGTTAAGAGGAGGAAAGAAGAGGAGGGGGAGAAAGGAAAAAAAAACCCAAGGGAAAAGGTGCATATGGGGCATAAAAGACTTCCTCTTTCCCCTTCTTTCCCTTTCCCTCTTTGCGTTTCCTTTTTCCAGGCATTAGGGAACGAAACGGGAATCCCTTTAAAAAAATAAATTTTTACAAAAAAAAAAAAAGATGAGAGTCGGGGGTAGTTTTATGGGTCCAAAAAACCCTGACACACACACACACACACACACAACACACCACACACACACAAACACCACACACCCCACCCTTTTACCCACTGAATACAAAGCATGAATTTATTTAAATGTTTACCCTTCACCCCCCTTTTTACCCCCTCTTCCCTACGTACAAAACCCCGCACACACACATACAACACAAACACCACTAATACCCAGAACTCCGACACGATTATGGGACAAAAATCAAGGAACACGCAACAGTAATTCAAAGAACCTTTCTTTCCTTTTTCCACCGGGGTGTGTTGTGTTGTGTGTGTGTTTTGTGTGTGTGTGTGTGTGGGTGTGTGTTTTGTTTTGGTTTGTGTGTGTCTTTTGTGTTTTCTGTGTGTTTTTGTGTTTTGTGTGTGTGTGCGTGTGGGGTTTTGCGTTTTGGGTGTGCTGTGCGGTGCGGGGTGTGTGGTGTGCGCGGGGCCACCTAGTTTTATTTTACCTATACCGCGTGGGGCCTGTCTCCGATCTATATTATATTGTTTTGTTAAAATTGATGCAAAAGTTTTTTGCTGCATCACCCCCTCTTCAATTCATTCCTGTAAAATTTAATTTTTATGGGGAAAACTGTACCTTTTTTTTTTTTTTTTGTGTTTGGGGAGAGAGAGAGAGAAGAGAGAGAGGGAGAACAGAGAGAGAAGAGAGAGAGGGAGAGAGAAAGGAAAAGAGAAAAATTTTTAAGGAGAAAAGAAAAAGAGGAAAAAAGAGGGAGGGGAAAAGAGAGAGAAATTTAGATCTATGACTTTCCTTTTTTTTGTTGAGGTTGTGGGTGTGTTAGTAGTTTTAATTTTGGAAATTTTTTGTTTAGCGTTTTCTTTAAAAATTTAAACTTGGACGTATTTGGGGACGTAAACAGGGGTGTGGCAGGGGTTTTACACTTCAACACACCTGTGGGGAGAATTGAATTAATACGTGGTTTTTTGTACTTTTTTTTTATTATCAAATTTGTGTGCCCGACAAAAAAAAAAAAAACAAAAAGGAAAAAAGCACTTAAACCTTTTTTTCCCTTAGATTGAGCTCCGTACCTGTTTATCAACCCCACACTATGTCTTTTTTCCCTTTTAACAGCAATAATGATTGGGGGTTCCCATAGACCACCGTAAAACCTGGACTGTTCACGCGACAAGGTTTTTAATTGCGGGGCTTTCCTAGGGGCCTGCGGGGCGCCCGACAAAAAAGATATGGGGGTCTTTTGGGGCTAAACATTTTAGACTGGTTTTCAGTATTTGGGGATACTGTAAACCCTTTGTAAATGTTTTTTTTTATAATTTTCCCAAAAAAAACAGTAAAACCCCGCTAAAAAAATGCCCTTAAAGAGACTATGAAAAAAATATGCCCGAACTTAATTTCACTAAAAAATTTAAAAACATCAATCGGGTTTAATTTTTTCCCCCATTGTGGGTTTTATTTTTTAGTTTTAACCTAATTTATAAACCCCTGGTTTTTAATTCAATTTCAGATAAAAATTAGCAAGGGAAACTAAAAATTGCGCTTCTATTGATTTCCCTTCATTATAAAAGTTGACTCGCAAAAAATTTAAATGGGGGATGAGTTTTAAGTGAAAATTAATTTCCCTTTCATATTTTTTTTTAGTCTCGTAAAGGCAATTTTTTTTAGCGTGTTTTCTGGGTTTTTTTTTTGATATAATTAGAAAAAACATTTACGAAGATTAAAAGTATATCAAAATATCTGTAAACCAGTCTAAAATATTTCCCATATATATAATTTTATATATATTTTATATATATTTTATATAAAATATATATTATATATATTATATATATATATATTATATAAAATATATATGTTATATATATTTTTATATATTAAAAATAAATATACATAAAATATATATAAATATGAATCCGAGCGGCCCCCGACTTCAGGCCCTTGGGGCGACAGGCCCAAAATTTCCCTGGGGATTCCCGGGATACAGTGGTCATGGTGTACTTTTTGTACTATGGTACTATGGTTTAACATTTTAAGGGTGTGTTAAAAAAAAACGAAAAAAAAAAATATAAAAAGGGAAATACAATTTGTAGTGTATTTGGGTAATCATTTGGGGTTCCCCTGGACCCCTTTCAGGCAGCCCAGATATCCCCGATTGTGGGAATTTTCCGCAGCTGTTCTCCACCTTAAAAGACTTTTATTGAAACCCCACGGCTTTACTGCAAGCCCGAGTTCACCTGCAAATGTTCCTCACACAATGGAGTCACACGTTTTTTCTCTCTCCCCTCCCCCTTCCCTCCCTCCCCTCATCCCTCTCCCCCTCTCTCTTTTCAAGTCTCTTCCTCTCTCTCCTCTCCTCTCCCCTCTCTCATCATGCCCGAAATACTTTTGTTTTTATCCTTAGTTCATCAACTCGTCCTTTATCTATCTCCCTCAGAGAGTAGTTATTTTCTTTTTCCCGTGGCAGATGCTGGGTTGTGGTCGTGTCAAAATCCCAAAGGATTTTTATATCCGGTTTTGTTTTGTATAACAAGGGGGGAAAAAAGGGAATCTAACCAAAACTTCCCTCTTCTTAAACTCACTTTTTTTTATTTATTAAATTTTAAATTTATTTATTTTATCCCTTTTAAAAATTTTAATATTTTTTCTTTATTTTCATTATATGAAAGTGATATTGATATATTGATTTTTGGTGGACTTTAAAACACAAATTGCCTCACAAAATTTTTTTTTTTCTAAGGGGTTTTCCAAAAATTTCCCAAACTGTTAAAAATCCCTCTAAAAAATTTTCATTTCTAAGGAAAAAGGGGAAGAAATATTAAACATCAGGTTTTTTAAAATTCGGGGCCCAATTTTCCGTGACTGCAAAAACCTTTGGGCTGGTCGTGACAAAGACGAGTCGTTACAGGGGCGGGGGCTACGAAGGCTGTGTACAGTGTGGGTTTTCCAATAATGACACCACCAAAACCATAGGTCAAAAGCAAAGGGGGAAAAAACATCATTGGTTTCTAAATTTTCCAAATTTCACTAACACTGGCAGCTCAACACCAGGGGAAAATATTCATCTCAATTCCCAAAATTACAAGCTAAAGGGAAATGATGGTGGTACACAGGCGCGGAACCGAGCAGGGCCGAGCTGAACCGAGCGGGCCCCGGGCCGGAATAAACCCTATACATCCACCACAAAAGGGAACGGGATAGCCGCCCCCATCGCTTTTTGAAACTTAATCTTTGGGAATTGAATAAAACTTTCCCTGGTGTTGACCCCCCAGTGTTTATTTTACATTGGCCCCATAGCACCCAAAGAGGTTATTTCCCATTTTTTTTGACATGGGGTTTGCTGGTGTCATTAGGCCCGGGAAACCACCCTTCCAGCTTTTGTAGCCTCCCCCTGTCGACCCAGTCCCGTAACCCACATGGCGGCCCTTTTTTTCCCGCAATTACCCTTTTCACCACTTTACAGCACAAAAGTCAAGTTTTTTTGGGAGTAAAAAGCCAAAGATGTCCCGTAGGGCAAAGTTTTCGGGGAAAAAAATGAAAAATTTTTCAGCCGAAATTTTTTTTTTTATTTCAAAATACGTAAAAATGGGCCCGGAAAAAATTTTGTATAAAAGACGGGTGTTAAAAATTGTTAGTATAGATTTTTTTTCCAGTGAGACTATTTGGGGGAGGGAGAATCAGTTTGGGATCATTACGGGGTAATAACTTACATAGGGGAACAAAAATGCGTTTTTTAAAAACCAAAAAATCCCAAAACGAAAACCAGATTCGTGATCGCACAGCAAAATTTACTATAAACCAAGTTTCATCTAAACGGGTGATATTTTTTTTCCCAAAAAAAAATGCACCTGAATTTTTCGCAGAAAATATATATTTTTTATTTACCTATATAAAATTTTAAAAAGATCTCCCGTAAATTGTGTATAATGGCGGTGTTAATATTTTTGTTTTTATGTAATTTCCCCCCGTATAAATAAATTTTTGGAGTAGAATTTTTTTTGTAAAGCATATACCTGTAAAAAAAGGGACTTAAACCCTTTCAGATCCGAATATTTTTACTGAAGACAAAGTTGTAGAGCCTAAAAACTCTTTAAGTGTGGCCTCAGAATTGCATTCGGACCAATAGTTACACCAGCAGGGGCCATGCAATAGCCTGCGAAAAAGGTTCCGAGGAATATATTTAGTTGTGGCCACTCTAACTCCCAAACCGTTAGTCATAGAGCGTTTGTACTTCACAGGCAAACGATAGTACAAAATACGTAACTGAAAATATGTTAACGGTCTGTTGGCTTTAAAAAGTCGCATAAACTCGTCAGAACGAAAAAACTGTAAAGTTCATACATGACAACTCGAGAACCGCAAGTCAGAGCATTTCTGACGGTTGCAGCAAACCTTGCAACGGGCGTATAGCAAAACATGTATTCCAACAGTTTGCCGTTTAAGATCAAATAAACGCGTCAGAACGAAAATAACGGTCTAAATCTCAACTCACGTTCCCCTATTATATATGATATATATCTATGTTCCCCTATTATCTATAATAATATAAGCGAAAGTGTGTGTTGTGTGTGTTGGTGTGTGGGGTGTGTGTGTGTGTGTGTGTGTGTTGTGTGTGTGTGTGTGTGTGTGTGTGTGTGTGTGTGTGTGTGTGTGTGTGTGTGTGTGTGTGTGTGTGTGTGTGTGTGTGTGTGTGTGTGTGTGTGTGTGTGTGTTGTGTGTGTGTGGTGTGTGTGTGTGTGTGTGTGTGTGTGTGTGGTGTGTGTGTGTTGTGTGGTGTGTGTGTTGTGTGTGTGTGTGTGCGCGCGCGCGCGCGCGCGCGTGTGTGTGTGTGTGTGTGTGTGTGTGTGTGTGTGTGTGTGTGTGTGTGTGTGTGTGTGCGCGCGTATGTGTGTGTGTGTGTGTGTGTGTGTGTGTGGGTGTGTGCGTGCGTGTGTGTGTGTGCGTTGTGTGTGTGTGTGTGGTGTGTGTGTGTGTGTGTGTGTGTGTGTGTGTGTGTGTGTGTGTGTGTGTGTGTTGTGTGTGTGTGTGTGTGTGTGTGTGTGTGTGTGTGTGTGTGTGTGTGTGTGTGTGTGTGTGTTGTGTGTGTGTTGTTTGTGTGTGTGTGTGTGTGTGTGTGTGTGTGTGTGTGTGTGTGTGTGTGGGTGTCCGCGATAGGTGCCGCCTCCCGTGGCACAATCATATCATATGGCAGTTTTGGAACCAGCTCGACCAGGGACACATTATAAGCCCACTTATGGAATGATCCGATCACTTTAATTTTTTTTATAATTTTTAGTAGCCTATTAGCGAGAATTGTGAAAAAAAATGTGGGTTGCGAGAATTGAGGAAACCTTGATGTAGGGTGATGGGTAATGGGTTGGGTGGGGGGTGATGGGTAATGGGTGTGGGGTGATGGGTGAGTGAATGGGTAGGAAGTGATGTGTTGGGGGTGATGGGTGATGGGTGAGGGAATAGGTGGGTGGTGATGGGTAATGGGTGAGTGAATGGGTGTGTGGTGATGGGTAATGGGTGAGTGAGTGAATGGGTGGGGGGTGATGGGTAATGGGTGAGGGAATGGGTGGGGGTGATGGGTAATGGGTGAGTGAATGGGTTGGCGTTAATACATACATTTCTACATCCATGAATTCAGGAAAGTTAGAAGGGGCCATCTGGAGTCTGTTTGGTGGGCCGAAGGCCCACCAAACGAGCCTTTTTTTATACGGGCCTTATTTTTTTATAATTTTTAGTAGCCTATTAGCGAGAATTGTGAAAAAAAAAGTGGGTTGCGAGAATTGAGGAAACCTTGATGTAGGGTGATGGGTAATGGATGAGTGAATGGGTGGGGTGATGGGTAATGGGTGTGGGGTGATGGGTGAGTGAATGGGTGGGGGGTGATGGGTGATGGGTGAGGGAATAGATGGGGGGTGATGGGTAATGGGTGAGTGAATGGGTGTGTGGTGATGGGTAATGGGTGAGTGAATGGGTGGGGGGTGATGGGTAATGGGTGAGTGAATGGGTGGGGGTGATGAGTAATGGGTGAGTGAATGGGTTGGGGGTGATGTGAATGGGTTGGCGTTAATACATACATTTCTACATCCATGATTTCAGGAAAGTTAGAAGGGGCTATCTGGAGAGTCTCCAGATAGCCGGGAGACTGTGTTTAGTGGGCCTTCGGTCCACCAATAGCCCTCCGCAGGAGCTAGCCAAAAAGTCCGCCCGGAGGGCGGCTTTGCGGCTAGTATATAATATATCTCGTCCCACGAGAGTTGCAGAATGGGAAGAATCACGAGATGGAAATAGTTTCCCTGCATGATATAGTGGCAAGGTTCTAGTCTGCGGTGCTGATCTCCATTGCTAAAGAATACCTGTCACAACAATTAGACTACAACCATTTCTTTGCGCAATAATGAATGCGGATGAAAATATGAAAAGTTTGAAATCTCTGTCGTGACACAAACTTTCTTAACTATTAGATAGGATCACCGTAGTACATTATTTTTCCGCCATCTATTATGATATTCCAAGGCCATGTTACGGTTGCCTGCTTTTGTTAATTCACTCCTTATAATATACATACATGTTTTGTTTACTAGTAGGCAGTGGCCAGGTAGATTACAGGCAGTGATTGTCGGCATTACTTTATCAGTGCAAGACAATACCACGTTTTATCATCTCATAAACCTCAAAAGATTCCTTCAAACTTATTCATTTCATGTCACTCAATTTCGTCGAACAATCTATCTTTTTAAAGTTTGATAGAAAGTTTACCATCAAAACAAATCAACCCGAAAGGCAGGGAAAAAGGCAACTCACATTCACCAAAACAAGCTAACGAAAGAGCTTTTAAGAACAGGATCGTATTACATAGACACAAAGATTAGATAACTTTGATTTTTCACTCGCCCTCTTTCCTTTGATCATAAGGAGAGTCCATCCTTCAACTCCTCCTCCTCCTCCCTAGCCCGAATTAATACCGGGTCAGAAGACACTGGTGGAAATGAGTCTCCACAACGTATTCAGAAGACAAAGTTATCATATTATGTTGTCGCGTTCCTTTTTTCATGAAGGAAAGTTTTTTAATTGCTGCTAGAGGCTTCCAGGAGGGATGAGAGAGAGATAGAGGAAGAGAGAGAGAGGAGAGAGAGGAGAGGAGAGAGAGAGGGGAGAGGAGAGAGAGAGAGAGAGAGAGAGAGAGAGAGGGGAGAGAGAGAGAGAGAGAGAGAGAGAGAGAGAGAGAGAGAAGAGAGATAGAGAAAAGAGAGAGAGAGAAGAGAGAGAGCGGAGAGAAGAGAGTGACGAGAGAGGAGAGAGAGAGAGAGAAGAAAAAAACTTGAAATATTGCTGTTCATGAGGTGGTGATGGCGGTAGAGCAATGAGATACAAAGAGAGTGAGAGATCCCCTCGATGATAATTGGGATAAGAAGTAAAATAAATAATCTAATTTATATGATGATCATAGTGGTGGAAAAGAGGGTTCGATAACACTGGGGAACAAATTTTTGTTGAGTTAGGTCTGCACTTGTTATAAGTAATTTTTGGGTGCTGAATCCAAAACTGATCTCAGTTTTTCTCTATCACGTTCAAGTTTTTGAAACTGTAAAGGATTTCGTTTTCTTAAAAAAATGAAAATTACTGTACATAACGGTAACAGTGCTTATTTTATAAAAAGTTGCAAATGTTAACATACAATGAAAAATGAAAGAAATAGGCATGAATAGAATGTTTATTTAACATTATCATGTTTTAGAAAGGATAAGGCTATAATTGTGTGCAGGTTAAGGTAAAAATTTACGTTTGTAGCTTTGTCTGGAGTGTTCAACTTGAGGACTATCGCGTTTGATGCTCCAACAATAGTCAGCCATCATATGCACATCCCATCTACCCTGGTAACGTTCTTCCATAACCTTCAAATCTTGGTGAAATCGTTCACCTTGCTCGTCGCTAGCAGCACCAAGAGTTTCCGGAAAGTTGGCAAGATGGCTATGCAAAAAATGTGCTTTAATACTCATGTTGCAACCAAGCGCTTTGTAGCTCTCCAATAGTTTCTGAACAATTTCTGTGTAATTACTTGCACGTGTATTTCCAAGAAAGTTCTTGACGACGTCTTTGAATGATAGCCAAGCATTCTTTTCAAGGTCTGACATAGTACCGTTGAAATGTTCATCTTTGATGAGCTGTCGAATTTGTGGACCATCAAACACACCGGCCTTGATTTTTTCAATTGACAGTCCAGGAAATGCCAAGATGATGTACTTCAAACAGTCACCATCAGTTGACAATGCTTTTACAAATTGTTTCATGAGACCTAGTTTTATGTGCAGAGGTGGGAATATTATTTTCTTCCTGTCAACAAGTGGCTCATGTACAATGCTAGGATCTCCAGGTTTAAGATCAGATCTCGGAGGCCAATTCGTCTGAACCCAATGCTTCTCTCAAGCTCTGCTATCCCACATACAGAGAAAGCAGGGATACTTTGTGTATCCACGTTGTTGACCAAAAAAAGGAAGGAAAACCAAATTTTAAAAAGGTCAACAAAAAGTTTACCCAAATTGTTTTCTGCCCATATTGCAATAACTCAATGCCCTCTTTTACTTTCTCCATATTCTTTCACGAAGACGGGGACCGAATGCCCAATAGGGATTTGGCCCCCAAAACAAATTGCCAAAAAAAAAAATTTTTTTACTAAAGCTCCCAATTTTGGAAATTTTTGCTTTTTCTGGAGGGTAAGTTTGGAAAAAAAATTTTGGACGTGCTAGAAAAAAACTGACTACAGATTTGGAATCGCTGCCAATTTTGGGTCTAAATAAGTTTAAAAAATCTAACTCAAAAATTTTTTTTTTTTTCAAATTTTTCCCCATTTGTAATTAAAATTTAAAAATCAGTGTAAAAAGGGATAACTAATAAAAATAATATAGTGTCAATGGTGTTGGTGGGGTCGTGTTCTCAAATTTAATGTCTTTAATATAATGGTCAATATCAAGCAATGAAATAAAGGACCAGAGTTTACGATTTTATTTACATGGATCCTCTCAAAGGGAAAAAATTTTACACGTAGTACCAACACGGTATTGCCCCAAAGGGTTTTTACAAGAAAAAGATAGGAGCAGACGCAAAGCTGCCCCCGGTGGCATTTCCGGTGCTCTCTCCGGGGCTTTAGCCCTTAGAGCCTGTGGGGGGTGGGGAAACTTTACTCGGGGACACGGGTATATGACCCCCGGTTCCCACAGTTCCCTTTCCCTTTTGGGGGAAAAGGGAAAACCCCGAAAGGTAAAAAAACAGCTTTTTTGGGGCTGATCCCGACTTGCCCGGGCCCCAAATTGGGAAACAGGGCCCCCCGATTCGCCCCCAGGCACCGCTAGCCACTACACCACAAGCGGAATTGCCCGTTTCCCAAAAAATTTGCCCCCACACCAGAAAAAATTTCCCAAATCACCGAAAGAAGTTAGTGGGGCCCCGAACGGGGGATGAAGCACAACAAAAACCCAATTGATGGGACAATAGGGGTAGAAGACCCTTTAAATTTCATTTTTTTTTTTCTTCTGTCTTTTACCTCGCATTACAAATCGACACTAAACTAAGTCTTTTAAACCCCCCCCCTTTTTTTTTAAATTTTATAGCGTACTAGCTAGAAACCCCTACGTAGGTAGCTCACGTAGCTTTGGTGTGGGTGGCCGTCGCTTCAAGCGAAAGGGATAATAATGATTAGGGAAAGCATAGAAAATTTAATGAGGGTGCCGCCGCCTGGGAGCGCCCAAAAGGACAAAGAGCTTTATAAAAAAATAGAAAAAACGCTCTCCCCGTATAATAAAAATTTATAAAAAAATAAAAATAGATGAATATAATAAAAAAAAATAAAAAAAATAACTGTTTGGATATTAATATTAAAAAAAACATTAATTTTTAAAAACCTTTGATAATAATAATAGTAGTAGCAAATTAAATAATAAAAAACCTAAATAATGATAATGATAAAACAAGGGATACCTATAATACAAAAGAAAAATTGAAATTTTTTTGATAAATTTAATAGCAATAATAAAAATGAAAATAAAATATGATAATAAGTATCAATAATAATAATAAAAATAATAATAATAACAACAATGTTTAACCCCAAAAATAATGAGGGGAAACGAAAATGATAATGATGAAATAACAATAATGGTAATAATTTTAACAATAATTATTATAGAAATTTACAAAAAAAAATTTTATAAGGAAATAAAGTCTGCAGTTAGGGGAAGCCTGGAAAAATTAAATCCCCCGCAGATTTTTCCCATCCATATTTTCTTTCGTCCCGGACTTGCTTCGCTCACCCTCGGGGCCCCCGAGCTTCATGTTAAAGCGAAGGCCGAGTTTCCCAATTTAAATATTGCCCGGTTTTTTCCCTTCTTTTTTTTGGGCTCAGGCCCCCCTGGGAATTACTCACAAAAACCCCAAAAGGGGGGGGGGGACCCCCTTTTTTTAAAGAACCACTGCTCTATGATGTAAAAAATTGGGAGTGAGCGAAATAAACATTGGATTTTTTAAAATTTTCCAGAGTATGATTCAAATTCATACCTTTTTTCCCCCTGTGATAGCAAAAATTTCCCCCCTTTTTTCCCCTTTTTTTCTACCTTCCTTAAGCCTTTTTTAATTATTTTGTGGGAAAGAAAGGGAAAAGAGGGGGGCAAACGCTATGCAGGCGGGGCCTGGTGCGGGGGTCAAAAGGCGTTTCCCGGGGGGGGGAAGCAAGAAAAATTTTCCCTCTTCAAGAAAAAATTTTTTCCCGCTTGCTAAAAATTTCGCTTCCTTTTATCACCCTTTAAAGGAGGATGCTTGCCCCAAACCGGGAAAGAGATTTTTTTGTTGGAGCAAGAAAAAGTACGTCAGTGAATGGGGTCAGCGTTCGGCGGCCCGTGGCGTTTGCTCTCTGTTCAATAAAAGTTTGGGAAACCCAGTGTACTTTGGGGACAAAATCAATTCCCTTTTCTTTTTTTTAAGATTTTATCAAAAAAGTCTGAGGCAAAAAAGGGGGGGGGTTGCGGCGGAAATTTTGAGGAAAAAAATTTCCGCACAGCTGTAGATATTGCGTTTTATGCTTTCGAACAGCGGGAGTTAAAAGATTTGGAATGTGGGGACTTGATCGAAAATCAAAAAAAACCCCACCCTCACTTTTTACCCGTTTACTGACAAAAACCTTTTGGGGATATTAAGAAAGTTTTTTAAAGATTTTTGGGACTAATATAAAGGAAATTCCCAATATATTATGAAAGGGTAAGAGAATAGGTGTGTGTTTTTGTGTGTTTTGTGTGTGGGGTGTGTGTGTGTGGGGTGTTTTGTGTGTGTGTGTGTGTGGTGTGTGTTTTTGGTGTGTGTGGGTGTTTTTGTGTGTGTGTTTTGCGTGCGGGGTGGGGCCGTGCGTGCGTCCCGTGCGTGCGTGCGTGCGTGCGTGTGTGTGTGTGTGTGTGTGTGTTTTGGTGGGGTTGCGGTGTGCGCCCCGCGCGTGTGTGTTTTGCGGGCGTGCGTGTGGGGTGTGTGTGTGTGTGTGTGTGTGTGTGTGGTGTGTTTAAAGAGAAAGAATTTTTACCGGGAAACACATATTACACACACACGCACCACGCACGCACGCACGCACCACGCACGCGGGGCACACACACACACACACACACACAAAACCCCCAAAAACACACACACACACACCAACACACACACACCCACACACACCCAACTAAAACACATACACACACCCACCCCACAAAACACACCACACACACACACACCAAACCAACACCCCACACACAACACACACACCAAAACCAACACACCCCACACACACCCCACAAAATACAATACACCCAACCATACTCCCCCCAAGCATTAAACATTTTCTTTTTTTGGCAAACTTTTTCACTTTCACGCCGCCCTTGTTTTTTCCCCCCTTTTATTTATATAATAAAGTTTAAGTCTGGGACCAAGGGCCCAAAAACACTCGGGGGGGGCCCAAGAGGAAGCCATAAGAGGAAACCGAGCTTGGGGGAAAAACCATACAAAAAAAATTGAAAAAAACAAATAATAACCGGAAAATGGGGCCCGGGAAAAAAAAAACCCTCAAGAGCGGTGCAGAAAAAAGTTAAAAAAGGTGAGAAAGGTAAAACAAAAGATTCATGCGAGAGGGGAGAAAAGAGAGAAAAGAGAGGAGGGAGGAAGGGAGATGGGAAAAGAGAAAAGAGGGGAGAGGAGAGAGAGAGAGAGAGAGAGAGAGAGAAGAGAGAGAGAGAGGAGAGAGAGGAGAGAGAAAGAGAGAGAGAGAGAGAATTAAGAAAAGTAAAATGAAAGGGTAAAATAAAATATAAACGAATGAAAAAAAACCTTTTATAAAAATTGGGGAAAGGGTCGGGGAATGAAAAAAAAAAAGGGAAACAACACTACAAAACTTTAAAAACGAAAAAAATGTACAAGAGAGTCACTTCTAATCTATAAGTAAACCTTGGAAGAAAGAATGACCCGTTGAATGGTTGAATGTGCGCTCGAGGGCGGGAAGATTTCGATTTGACATTTATAGCTTTTCTGACTTGGGAAAGCAAGTGGACAATGTAGGGGAGCTGAGCTTTCCGGCGTCGCGGGTTTTAAATTTTGGGGCTAAATGCTTTTTTCGGGCCATAACCCCTATACCATTTTTTCCCCCTCACTCCCTTTGTTGTGTGTAAATTTTTTTTTTTTATCTGACATTAAAGTGTTTTGTATTACAGTATATTTCAAAAAAGAAGGGTTTCAATCTAAAACAAATTTTCATCCCCGGGGAAATTTACATTAAATTTAAAAATTTATTAAAATCGTCTTTTTATACACAATTTTTTTACTGAGATCATTTTCATGTTTTATGGAAAAAAAATTTAAATCATATTTTCTGGCTGAAAAATTTTCTAAAATTTTGGCCTCATTTTTTTTTTTGGCCCCTTTTACTACAAAAACTTTTGACCTATAAAGAAAAAAATGACACATATTTATTAGGTGCAGTTTCACCGAGCCCTTTAACCCAATGGCACAATCCTTTTTAGTCCAAAATGTCCGTTCTTGGGAAATATTTCTTTTTTTTATTTTTTCGAAAGCTTTGATTTGGGCCCTTTATTTATGCTTTATTTTTAAATTTTTCCTTTTCTACCATTTGCGAGGGCCCGTCAAGAGTTTGCATCTTTTTTTTTCATACTTTTTTGCCCTTTAAAGTTATGGTTCCTGAAAATTTTAAATGAATATGATTTTCAAAAAAAAAATTTTGGACTGGATGTTTTAAAAATATGGGGGGAAAAAAGATGAACAACAGATTTACTTATACCTACGACAGTTCCCCCGGGGAAAAGTCAGCCTTGGGACCAGGTGCTGTCTTGCGACTTTATCAGGTTTTTTTGGGTGCGAAATGCCCAAAAACCTTTTGTTTCCCTCCAGATGTGGGTTTCCGGAGTGCCGATCTGTCGGCACAATTTCTGTGCCTGTCACGATGGAATTTTCTGCAAACCCAAAAGCCTTTTTGATTGTGACCCGTGACTATAGCTAAACAAATCGGGGAAAAAACTAAATTTCCCTTTACGTTTTAAAAGAATACATAAATTTTCAGTGATTTAAAACCCAAAAAGTTTGGTCCATGTTTATTTTAAACCCGAAAAATTAAATCATGCGTCGTTTCCCAAAAAAATGCCAAAAAAATATAAAAAATAAGCGTTTTTTTTTATAAATAATACCAAAACAGACCTTTTCCCCCTCCGTGCTAGTGCATGTCCTTAAAACAGATCTATAAAAGGCTGTTGGAAATTCCCAAATTTTTTGCAATGAAAAAAACATTTTTGGGGGGGCCATTTTTTTGTTTTTTTGGGGTGCTTTATTTTGTGGAGGAGGAGGAAGAGGAGGAGGAAAAAGAAGTATATGGGGAACAGGAGATTTAAATTTCCCTCCCAAAAAAATTAAACTGAAAATTTAGAGCGAGAGCGAGGGGCGAGAGCGAGAGAGAGAGAGAGAAAAAGAGAAAAAGGGAGAAAAGGAAGAGTAGGGGGGAGCGAAATTTTTTTTCAAAAGAAGCAGGAATAAAAGGGGAAGCCAAAAGGGCGGGGGGAATTAAAGGAAAAGGGAAAATTTCAAAAAGGGGGGGGAACCCCAAGATTTTTATTTTTTTAAAACCCCGGGGAAACAAAACAAAGAAAATAAAGAAAAGAAAAAAAGGAAAAAAAACAAAAAACAAGACCCAATTTTTAAAACACAAACAAAAAAAAAGAAAAAACAATTTATAACTAAGAAAAAATGTGTATAAAAGGGGGAAAAAAGGAAGAAAAAAAAAAAAAAGCAAAAAAAAAAAAAAAAAAAGAAAAGGAGAAGGGGGAAAGAGGGAGAAGAAGGGAAAAGAGAGAGAGAGGAGAAAAGAGAGAAAAAAGAGGAAAAAAAAAAAAAAGGAAAAAAAAACGAAGGACCAAAAAAAAACCAAACTTAACTTTTTTTCCGGGTTTTTTAAAAAAAAGGAAAAAAAAAGGGAAAAAAACCTCTCTTCCTTTTTTCCGGGGGTAAATTTTTTTCTTTTTTTCCTTCCCTTCCATTTTCTCTTTTCTTTTCCCCTCCCCTTTTCTCCCTATACACCCCCACAAAAACACACAACCCTTTTTCCCCTCGAGGTTTTCTTTTCTCTTCAAAGTCTTATACCTGGGAAATTAAACCCACTCATTAGCATCCAGGGGAAGGGCCCCCCCTCCCCTACTCTCTCCTCACACTACTCACACAAAACCCGTTTCCTCCTCCTCCCCCCTCCTCCTTCTCCTTGGGCCTCGTCCTGCCAGCCATTAATTTAAAATCATTAGATCCTTTAAAAATAGGGCAAAAAAGATAAAAGATGAAAGAAAGCCATAGCGTCCCCCTTCATAGATAAATTTTTATAAAGTAGGTAATTTTTGTATAAAATTTTGTACTTCTGTGAATATGACGTTTTCATTTACAAACTTTTAAACAGTAAAAGTCTTGTTTTAATTGTGGATAAAAAAATGATTAAAACTAAAGCAAAGGATTATGTTAAGGGAAAAGGGCCGTTTTTTTTGAAACCCCTTTAAATTTTTCCCCCCTTTTTTGGGGTGTGTGGTGGGTTGGGGTGTGTTTGGGGGGGGGGGGGGGGGGAATTTTTAAGGGAAGTGAAAAGGACCCGGGCGTCTGTCCCGCTGCCCGTGGAAAAATTTAAAAATCCCCAGAAATTTGGTCAGCTAACGCGAAGAAAAATTTGTGATGAAAATTAACGGAGGGAAAACCACCCAAACTATGCGAAATAATTTAGCTATGAAAGATCGAACTTTTCCTTTTTTCTTTCCTTTTTCTCTCTCTCCTCTCCTCTTTTTCTCCCCCTCTCTCTCTCCTCTTTTCTCCCCCTCTCTTCTCCCCTTCCTCTCTCTCTCAGTTTTCAAATTTTTGGGTTAAAATTTTAAAGTTAAAGAGTTGTTTTCCCTTCCTCCCGCCCTCTTTAAAAAATGACACAGCAAACAATTTTTAACTCTTACCCCTGAAAAAAGTTGCTGAAGTTAAAACTCACGGCCCTTTCCCAAAGGAAAAAAAATGACGAGTAAAAATGTTGAGGGGTAAAAGAAAAACAAATGCGAGGGACCTAAAGTAGGGGGAGAGAGAGGAGAGGAGAGAGAGAGAAAAGGAAAAGAGAGAGAGAGAGGGGGAAAAAGGGGAGAGAGAAAAAAGGGTGGGAGAAAAGAGGGGGATGAGAGGAAAAGAAAGAAGAGAGAGAGGGGAGGAGAGAGAGAGAGAGAGAGAGAGAGAATATATTCCCTTCCAAACTTTGTTTTATCTTCAATCCTAACTCAAACCCTTCAAACTTGCCCCAAAAAAAAAAATTGAGATCTCAGCGGGAAAAAAGAGTAGAGAGCGAGGCGGGAGGAAGAGGGGGGAAGGAGGAAGGGGAAAGGGGGAAAACCAAAAAGGGTGGGGAAAAAAAAAACACATAATGGGGGAAAAAAAGGGGGGGTATAAAAAATAGGAAAAGAGGGGAGAAAGGGGGAGCCAGGGAAGGCGATGTATCTCACTTTTGGGAAAATCTTTTAAAATCCCTTATAGTTTTGTTTAAAACCCCTTTTTGGGGTGGGTTTTTTGGGGAGCAAATCTTTTTTCCCCTCTCCTGTGAGTGGGGGGGGAGGGAGGAGGGGGGAGGGCGAGGAGGAGGAAAGGGGGAGGTACATGTGAGATGAGATATGGTTTGTCCCGGCGTCGGGAAAACCAAAAAAAAAATTTAAAATTTTTAAGACTTAAAAATTTTAGAGAAAGGGGCCCCCGAGGATTGCTGCTGCTGCTGCTCTCTTCTTCTCTCTCCCCTCTCTCTCTCTCTCTCTCTCCTCTCTCTCTCTCTCTCTCTCTCTCTCTCCTCTCTCTCTCTCTTCATCTTTTTTCTGTCGTCAGTCCTACTGTTTTTATTTTTCATTTACTATGTTTTTTAGTATTATGTTATTTTTATTATATTATTATGTTTTAGTTCTGTGTATTTCTGTTTTAATCCTTCAGTTTTAATGTATGTGTTTAAAATTGTATCCTGCTATTTTCCTCTATTAGCGCTGCACAAATCTGCCTCGTCCTGTCACCCCCCTTACCCCAAGCTTTTCCAGTAATACACACGCACAAGTTATAATTATGCCGGGTTCCCCAACGATTTCCAACCCAGTAGGCGGGTTTGGTGAACATAATTAATTTTGTCTGTTAACCACTTGTCATCGGTTTTTCCAGTGATGGGTTTTGGGGTTGGGGGAAGGGAGGCAACGGGAGGGACTATACTATATACCGGGAATGGACGACTAATTTATTTTTTTTTAACCCTTTTGAGGCCCAGAAGTAATTTCCTTTGAATTGGGTACATTAGACGTATTTAGAAATAAAAGCAATATTTATAGATATGACCTTTTTAGTACCCTTGTCGACTAACAAATTGGTATATAAAGTTATTTTCGTAATTTTTAAGGGTTTTAAAAAAACAGACGTTTTTTTATAGAAAAGGGAAAGATCTGGGTGTTAAGGAGTTTAAAACAAAATAAAAAACCGTATTGGAGGGGGGAAATGCGTTTTGCCAATATATTTCTGGCAGTAGGCCCTATATATTCACCCACGGTCACACACACCACACACACACCCCAAACACAACACACCACAAACACACACCACACCACCACCCCACACACACAACACATCACAACACCCCCAAACACACAAACAAACACACACACACACACCACACACCACACACCACCCCGTGACCTTGTAAAGGGGGGATAGTAACTGCTTGCACTGACACATAATAACTGAAGAGCTTTAGTGGGCTTTGAATCGCGCCCAGTTGAACGTAAAGGGAGATGCTTACCAGACCAAGAAAGCAGTGTGTGTGTGTGGGTGGTTTTGTGTGTGAGTGTTTACATAAGGTGTGTATGTGTGTGAGTTTTTTAATAAGTGTGTGTATGTGGTTTTGGTGTTTTTGTGTGTTGTGGTTGTGTGTGTGTGTGTGGTGTGTGTGTGTGGTGTGTGGTGTGTTTGTGTGTGTGTGTGTGTGTGTGTTTGTGTTTTGGTGTGTTGTGTGGTGTGTGTGTGTGTGTGTGGGTGTGTGGGGTTTTGTGTGTTTTGTGTGTGTGGTGTGTGTGTGTGTGTGGTGTTGTTGTGTTTTTTGGTGTGTGTGTGTGTGGGGGTTTTGTGTGTGGGTGTTTTGTGTGTGTGGTGTGGGTGTGGGGTTTTGTGTGTGGTTTTTGGTGGGTGTTTTTGTGTGTGGGTTTATGGGTGGTTGTTGTTGGGGCGCTAAAAAATGGAAATTCGGGAGATTGTGTTGTGTCGGGGGCGTGGGGAGTAAATATGAAAAAACCCGATAATTGTTGTGATCTTTCCTTACACAAACTTTAAAAAACCTTTCCCCACACAAAATAAAACACGGATAACCTTTAACCTCTTCACCCCCAGATTTTTCCTCTGCTAAAAAAAAAATCGTCAGTTGTTACCCAAAAAAATTACGAAAACTAATGAAATCCCAAAAATGAGTCGAAAAGGATATAAAGGTCATATCTTTTAAAAACATTGCTTATTTCACTAAAAATGTTATTGGTACACAAATTCGATGGAAAAAACGTTCGGGGGTCTCAAAGGGGTTTAAAAAAAAATTTTACATTTTTTACTATCTAATTCCCACTTTGGGACCTACTCAAATCGTCCAACCCTCCTTTAATTCACATCAAGAGGCGAAATAAAAACTTTAAGTAATATAAACTACCTCAAACTTAACATACAAAATAATAAAAATAATAACTTGCAACTTAATACAAAAACTCTAAAAATGCAGGTATAAAGAGGGGAAAAAAAATCAAAGAGCCCTAAAAAAAAAAAAAAAAAAAATACTCCCCTTAGAAGATCAACAAAAAAAATTAAACAGCTTATACCAACCCCAAAAAATCGTTAATGAATAAACTAACACAAACTCTCGACCTGGGATAAAGGGTGAAGAAAATCAAGGGACCTAATAAATTTAAAAAAAATACTGTCTTTACTTCTATCAATCACAAAAAAATCAACAAAACTCTCAAAATCACACAATAACACCTTAATTAACTCTTTATTTTTTATATTTCACATTTCTCAATAACTTCAAACAATAAACCCTCACATAGCTTTTACTTTTTTTTAAATTTTTTCTGCAACATTAAATTGCCCAACGTTTGCTTTTATTTTTTACCTTTTTCCAACTTTTCCCTTTTCCAATTCACACTTTTTTGTTATTCAAATTTACCAACCGCCCTTTAATTAAACCACCTACCCTCCTTACCTATACTCTTTTTTTGGGGAGGTAAAAAATCCTGACCCCTTACAGTTTACTGACTTGATTTCCAATTTTGATGCCAGAAAAGGGAATACTACGCTTCTTCCAAATTAAAAACCATATCATCAGGTAAACATAGCCTATTTTAAGCATGGCCCTTTAAGATAGAAATGAATTTGCCCAGAAAAAATAAAGATATACATATACCGCCTTCTCGTTCCCTACCACCCCCAAAACCTTCCCTTTAAAACACTTTCTACCCCCCAAAAACTTTTTTTAAATTAAAACCCCTAAATACAATACCTCCCTTTCCCCCTTTTTGCCTTCTCTACCACTCCTCACCTTGCCCTTTTAAAACTTTTCCCTCCGTCTCTAAATCACCGACCTCAAAAAGTCTGCGTCAAGGGGCTATTGGCCTTTGAGGGTTTCAAAGACGTCACCCCCGGGGCAACACAACAAAAGGGACGGTTTGTATTCTGTTAGGTACGTAATTTGGGCCCTGTGTGTGTATGTGTGGTGTTTTTGAAGAGAGAGAAAAAAGAAGAGAGAAGAGAGAGAGAGAGGGAAAGAGAGAGAGGGAGAGGGGAGGGGAAAGGGGGGAGAAAAGGAGGGTAGAGGAGGAGAGAGAGGAGGGGAAAAGGAGAGGAGAAGAGAGAGAGAGAGAGATGGGTATTTAATTTATGAAAAAAAAAAAAAATGAGTGAGAGAGGAGAGAGAGAAGAGAGGGAGAGAGGGGGAGAGAAGAGAGAGGAAGAAGAGGGGGGAGGTGCGTATTTTTAATTTTGACAAAACAAAAAAAATATAGTGGAGAGAGAGAGAGAGAGAGAGGGGAGAAGGGGAGAGAGAGAGAAAAGAGAGAGAGAGAAGAGGAAAAGGGGAGATGAGAGAGAGAGAGAGAGAAAGAGAATGGGTATAAATTCATGACAAAACAAAAAATATATGAGGGGAGAGAAGAGAGAGAGAGGAGAGAGAGAGGAGAAGAGAGAGAGAGAGAGAAAGAGAGGAGGGGAGAGGGAGAGGGAAGGGGAGGGAGAGAGAGAGAGAGGGGGAGAGAGAGAGAGAGAAGAGAGAGGGTATTTAATTTTAGACAAAAAAAAAAATATATGAGTGAGAGGAGAGGAAGAGAGAGGAGAGAGAGAGAAGAGAGAGGAAGAGAGAAAAGAGAGAGAGAGAGAGAGGGGGAGAAGAGAAGGGGAGGAGAGAGAGAGAGAGAGAAGAAAGAGAGAGTGCGTATTTAATTCATGACAAAACAAAAAAATTAGAGAGAGAGAAGAAGAGGAAGGAGAGAGAGAGAGAGAGAGAGAAAAGGAAGAGAGAGGAGAGAGAGGAGGAGAGGAGAGAGAAGATGACGTGGGATTTAATTTTAGACAAAAAACATACAGGAAAGATGAGTAATGAACGATTTTTGTTTTTTGTTAAGTACAAATAAAGGTTTCTGAAGAGAGAGAGAAGAGAGAGAGAGAGAGAGAGAGAGGGGAAAAGAGAGAGAGAGAGAGAGAGAGAGGGAGAGAGAGGAAGAGAGAGAGAGAGAGAGAGAGGAGAAGAGAGAGGGAGAGAGAGAGAGAGGAGGGGGGAGAGAGAGAGAAGAGGGGAGAGAGAGAGAGAAGAGAAAAGGAAAAGGAAAGAGAAAGGGGGAGAAGAGAGAAGAGAGAGATTCAGATTCAGATATTATTCTCCATTTTTCAATGGTTATTCTTTACATGTTAAAATATAAAAACAATACATAAGAATATAATATATTTTATAGGCTTTTAAAAATCTATTAGGAAATTTGTCCATAGGGGATTGCATTAAAAAATAAGGGAAAGATAAAATTTTAAAACAATAAAAAATTCCATAATAAAAAAAACAATAAATTAAAATATTTTGGTTAAAACACAACTCAGTAGGTGCTATGTGTCAAATTGCTCACTTAAAAGAGATTAAAAAAAAAAAATGTTTTTAAAGAGGTAAGGGGTTTGCTTCCTAAAAGTTTGTGGGGAGAGTGTTTCCATAATTTTGGTTTTCCCGCCCCAAGCACAGACCTTTTTTCCCATGTGGAAATTTGTTTTTAGGGACATAAAATTGTTTTTGTTGTTGGTAGGAAGAGAAAAGTATATCTTTACTGTGGCAAGGACATTAGGTTTCAGGGATATATCCCTTGATGGTTGTAGGTATTATACCAAGTTTATATTTGTACTTATTTAAAATTTAAATTTTTTGCCACCCGAGCTGCCTAAAAAACGGTTGGCGTGGTGCTTTGCTCCGCCCCCAACGCTACTTTAGCAGCAAAGTTTTTCAGTTTTGAAACTTTTATATAAGTGAGTTATAAGTGGCACCCCCCAAATTTTTATTGCCGTAGTAATGATGCCCCAAGACAAGAGAGTGAAGGATATTAGTCGTGCGTTTTTTTTTTCAAATTTTTCTTTTTCTTTATTTTTAAAAATTTTTTCTAATTTATTTATTTTTTCAAATAATTGGGGTACCCAAATAATCAAGAAAGGGGAAAAAAAGGGAGGGGAGGTTTTTTTTTTCGGGGCCCGGGGGGGGGGGGGGGAGGGGAATTTTTTTTTTTTGTCTTTTTGGGGGGCCTCATTTTTTTTTATTTTTTTATTTTTTTTTTTTTTTTTTTTTCTTTCTTTTTTTCTTTCCTCTGTTTGTTTTTTCCTTGGCTTCAAACATTAATTCCCCATAATACGAAATGATTTAGTAGATTGAAGAAGAATAATAGGGGAGGAAAAAAAAAAAAAAAGGGAAGGGGAGAGAAAAAATTTTAAAGATTTTTAATTTTGAGACAAAAAATAAAATTTTACAGATACAAAAAAAACATTTTTTTTATTGTTTTAAAAAAATTTAATAAAAAAAAATTGTGGGCAGGAAAGGGCTAGGTCTTTTTTGCGGCCCGGTCCTTTCCTTGCTTTTGGGACCATTAATATCATAATAAAGAAATTTTTGATATGACCCGTTAGATCCTTTGGGCCGATCTCTTAAATTTTTTTTTGTAATTTTTTTTTACCAAGTTTTTTAAAAAAAGGAAGTCTGATAACGTACAAACCATCTTTTTGTTTTATTCCACCTTTGGGGGATTTAAAAGGATTACATGGGGGTAAAAACACCAAATATTTCCTAGCGGGGGTTCGTAAAATACTACTAACTAAAAAACTTGTAAGAAAAAAAGTTGGAAAAATTTGAACCATTCCTGAATGGAACATGGGAAATTTATAGTGAAATAAGGATATAAAAAATACTAATACCTCCCTACCATAAAACTAAGTAGGGGGACCAATACGAATTTATAATACCCAGAAAGTTGGGGCCAAGCTGTTTTTGAAAGTGTTTTGTGTTGGGGTCGGGAAAATTGCGGGAAACTTGGGCCATCGATCAACATCTAAACTTAAATAATTTTTTGGAGCGGTTTTGGAACTTAACGTTTAAAATTTTAAAAATTATTTCTTTTGGAAATTTATTGAAATCAAAAATCCCCTTATAATGACTCAAAACCTTTAGGGGGCTTTAAAGGTTTTTATTCAATCCCCAATTCTACGAACCCTTTGGGAAAAAATATTGTTTAGCTCCTTCAAAATTTGCCTTTGGAATTTTTTTGGGTTCCCTCAACCTTCTTTTGGGCCCTGATTTCCAATTTTGGGGGGTTTATTTTTTAAAAAAACCCCCAGGGCGAAACCGAAAATTTAAA
>JACEEZ010002628.1:0-19153 GCA_016584305.1 Chionoecetes opilio | reverse complement strand
AAGGGGTTCTCTCTGTGGGCAGATCCATACACTCGCCCACATGGAAGGGGTTAAAGTCGTATTCTTGGAAGGAGGATTGCATGTGGAGGGGGTTTGGGGGTGTCGTGGGAGAGGATCTGGTTGTGTTGCTGTCGTTGTAGGTGGTGACGTCTACTCTTACGGGAAGTGTTGCGTCCTTTTGCTCCCCTTCGATCGCTTTCCCCTTCTAAAAGTTGAAGAAATATGAAGGTTAGTAGGGTAAAAGGGGGAAAAAGGAAAAGGAAGAGAGAGAGAGAGGAGGGGAGAAAACGAGGAGAGAGAGGAGAGGGGGGGAGGGGGGGAGGAGGGGGAGAGACAGATTTTTTCAGATTCAATACTTTATTCACAATTGAAGTACATTTGTAAAGAGACGTTCAAAAAAAAAACCAGTCTCATCTAGAACAATGATGAGCTGGAAAGGGGGAATCGATTATGAGGGGCATAGTCGTTGAGTTATAATAATTAAAAAACATGGGCCAAGGGGGAGTATTATGACATTGGGCCCACGGATCCCAGATTTTTTTGTTTTTAGGCCCCCATGGGGGGAGGTGGGAGAGGGTCCAGGGGGGTCTATTCCATGGTCAAAAAAGGCGTCTTCGGGGGGTACAGCTCGGCTCCCCTTGAACCAAAGAGTGTTTGTTTTCGTTCGGCGTATCTCGGTCAGCTTTTCCCTTTTTAGACCCCGTATCCTCCCGTCATGCTCCCCAGTCGCTTCGAGGGTCCCCATCACACCTTCAAGACTGCCACCCCCCCCTGCAATTCTTTAGAGAACTTTTTGGGCCCGCAGTCAGCAAATTCCTCCCGATGAGGGACCGCCCCCCCCTTGTTATCTTTACTCGTTATCAAAGTCAAAATAGCCCAGAATCCCCGAGGGAGGCCCAAACCCCCGCCTTCAGCAGCCTTGGGGGAAAGGGGAGGAGCACCCACCCCGGGGTTTTGGAGAGGGGGGGAGAGGGGGTACTTGGTGACGGCTTGGGCAGACGCGGGTGGCTGGGGGGGGGAGGGGGGGGTCCGAGGGAGAGAGCAGAAAGGGGGTTTAACCCACATCGGGAGGAGGAGGGGGGCACCCAGGCCCCCCCACCCGGGGGAGGGATGGGTAGGCTGCAGAGTCTGACTGGCGGCGGGGGGTTAACTGGGGGCGGGGAGCAGGGGCCCCGCAGGTTTCCTATAGCGGTGGGCAGGGGGCCTCAAAAGGCACTTCAAAACCCCAAAGCATTTGTCCAGGAGGCAATTTGGGGGGGGGGCGTGATGGTTTCCCCTTTGATAAGCGATCCTTGCAAAGCTTGTTCATGCCTCCCGAGCAGAAGCCACAACGCACGGAACTATTGCATGCCATTGGGGGGGCCCCATGCTGGCACCCCAAAAAAAGCAGGCTTTCCCGATAAATCCTTCCAATAGCAAGGCTCACCCCAGGTAAAGAAATCATTGATGGGGGCACCCGCCACATCGCAGTCACACGATTTCCGGGCCCCTTTCTATTGGAACGAGGATCCAACGTTGCCCGCCCCGTCGAGCCCAGGGGACGCCGGGATGATCTTCGAGGTTGGTAAAGGGGCATGAAGTGGGGGTAGTCCTTATTTTCCCCCCTTGACCTGCCGGTTTTCCCCCGTGGCCCCGGGTAAGTCCATGACGCTGCCGCATAGCGGGGGCCCCCTCCTTTAGGAACTGGCAGTGGCACTGTCCCTCGTGACTCCAAATAGACGTGGTTGTCATTTAGGAGTAACAGAAAATTTGCGATTTTTGCAGCAATTTCCGTACCCCAGTTGACTGCCCTTAGGTGACACTTAAACCCGGGAAGAAGAGAGATACAGCTTGTCAGGGGCGGGGGGGAGCAGCGGCAGCACCCACTGCCCCTTGGGGGGGGAGGAGATTGCCTGGTCGTCACCGCCCGGGCGTTCTTTTTTTTTTTTTTTTTTTTGGTTTACAGACAAGTTATAGCCGTCAGAGGCATCGCTATTCTCACGCGGTTCCCAGGCAGGGCCCCCTAACGCCTTTGCATGTCGGTGTAGCGGGGGGGGGGGGAGTAGCAGACAGCCGCAGCGGTGCGAGGGGGGGAGCGACCGCCCCCCCAAACGTCTCGAGTGGCACTGAGGAGAGAGAGAGAGAAAAGGGGGAGGAGAGAGAGAGGAGAGAGGGAAGAGAAGATGGGGGAAAAAAAGAGGGGAGAGAAGAGAGAGAGAGGGGGAAAATGATATGAGGAGGTAATGGGAGTTTAGAGAGAGAGAGTAAGGGTTTGGTGACTATGTTATAGTCGGGTACTGGGGCGGGGAAAAAAGGCTTTCGCTTCACCTTAGGTGAAGGAAGTTTTGAGGGTCTTATCCTAAGATTTTGTGCGGCAATCCAAAAAATCGTATTTGGGGTCACTCGTTAGCGGTAAGTTTTCGCGCAATTTGAATTTTGGCCCCAATTTTGGGCAAAAAATCCCAATTACAAATTGCAGAATGAGAACCAGACGTCGTAGAGACCCGTTTTGGGACTCAAATTGAAGCTTATAAGAGTGCATAAAATGTTATTAGTACCCCGTGGTTTTATTGTTGGGGATTATGATCTATAAGGAAATTAGAGATAAGTGGAAAAAAAAAGGGAAAAAAAATATAAAAGGAAAATTTTGGTCTTAAAGCTGATTTTCTTAAAAATTTAAAAAAACAAAATTTTTAATTAGTAAAAAAAGTAAAAAAACAAAAATTTTTTGGGACACATTTAATTAACGAATTTGTGAAAGGGGGGGAAAATTTTTGCGTAGAAAGGTATTTAACTGAAAAATGTTTAGGATAAGACCTCAAAATACTTCCTTCACCTAAGGGGGGAAGCGAAAGCCTTTTTTCCGCCCGAAGGCCCCGAGTTTTAATCCAGAACACAAAATTTCAAACAACGAAACGATCTCCTCCGCTTTTATTTTGGAAAAAAACAATTAAAAAACCCAAAAAAATCCCTTACTTGCGTAGCGGCGTTCACAAGTTGAAAAAAATCGAAATCTAGTGTTACGCCATCAAAGCCCATGCCCATCTTCCTCGTCGTTGATAAACCCCCCGGGGGAGCAATCGCAAAGTCCGAACAAGGACTGCGGGCTTTGACACGGCAGGAAAATTTGAGCAGTTCGTCTTGCATCCGCACTGCATCCCATCCATGATATTTTGGGGGCGGGAGGCAGGGTGGAAGGGATAGGCGCCAGGTTTGGGTCCGTAGCCGTACTTGGGTCGGGTCGAGGGTCACCAACTCCTTTTTCACAGCCCCTCCGACGACGGCCTGTAGTGGGCTGCAAATGTGCTGGGTGGTGGCTTTTGACGTCGGAGGGGCCCAGTGCTGCCCAACCTTTTCTTCTGAAGTGCCGTCCACCTCGCCTGGGGGCAGAGAAAAAGGTTTTCCCGTAAATTTGCCCCACGAAGGGACACCAGTCCAGGCTCTTTGGTCAGGGACCAGGGCTTCGGAGTGTCCCCCAAAGGTCGAGGGTGCTGGGGGCCCGCCTGGAACACAGGCCAAGTTTGCAACTTGCCTTCTGAAGGGGCGCAAGTGGTGTGCAACCAGTCAGAGCATGGAAGGACGTGATTCACATCCCCGGGGAGAGGGCCCCGTTTATCGTGGAGAGCTGAACGTTGAAAGTCGTCTTGCCCAAACTGGAGGCACGTGTTGGGAGGTATCTTGGGAAGTGTGGAGGAGGAGGGCGGGACGTCAGTGTCGGAGAAACTACGGTTGCCTCCACATCTTTGTCGAGATGGAGAGATGATATATCATTTAGTGTCCCCTTCCTCTTGTTTGAAGCGAACTTGGGTCCGTCCGGTCCAGAAATTGCCCCCCGGGTTTGTCGCGCCACGCGCGACGACGCGTAATCCCCATGAATGGGCTGGATTGGAGGCAATGAGGGGCATAGCAGTTTGTTGCTTTTTTGGGGGAAGATGTTAGCCCTGGATTCCAGCTTTTACCTCGTCGCGTTGGATTCGATATCGTACCTCCACCTCGGGCTTGCGTTTCCCCCCGTTTGCTTTGGGGACGCGCCCAGTGTACCGTCAAAAACAAGGGAAAACCCCCCGGAGCCAACACCCCTTGGGCAACTCCGCGGAGGGTCCAACCAGGTCCTTAAAGTTTTTTGAGCGGAAACGGGGTGCTGTGAAGGATAGCCCTCCCGTGAGGACCCGCAGCGAGAGGATGAAGGGGGTTTGCGAGGCCGTGGAGCCCCCGCGTTTATCTTTTCCAGAAACCCCGAGAAAGGGCACTTTTTTTCGTGACCCGCGGGTGGGCCCTTTGGGTTTCAAAGGGGCAAGAGGGAAAAAAGGGAGGCTCATAGTTGGGGATGGTGCGAAGGTCCAAAAATGCGTCGAGTTGGAGGGGGAGCAGCAGGCGCCGAGGAAGTCTGAGGATCCCGGAAATCACCCCCTTCCCCCCTTTTAAACTTTGGGGTTTCTTTCCCAGCGTTTTGAAGGTTTGGTAGGCTGACAGCGGACCCCCCATGGATTTTCTGGAGTCCGATCCCTTCCCTCTTGTATTCAAGAGAGTTTCCTTCCAGTCTCCCCGATTTTTTGTCAGTGCACCCCAAACTTATCTGGAACAACCCTTGGGAAAGGAGGTGGTAGTTTGGGTTTTTCGCGAGTGAAAGGGGGATGCGGCGAAGAAAACCAGCAAAACCTTGGTATCTCGTGGTCTTTTCGTGACCCCTGGGCTGTCCTTGGGTGTTGATGCCGTAGCAGAACTTTCCCAATGATTTTGGGCCTTTATTGCCAAAGTTCGTTTGGATCAAGAAGAACTTGGGCCCCGTCGAGGGATTTTTGGACCCACAAGCCCACCGTACCTTTTAGAGTCCGGTTCACCCGTTCCAAGGCATGGGCGCAGCCAAGGGACGTGAAAAAGGGACCAAAACTTACGGACGACCAGTGTTTCTCCAAGTACGTCCACGCTCTTGGATTTTGAGGGGAGGTCCTGCATCAAAGGCCACGTAAACCGGGCCCAACCCGGGCGTAGGAGCTTCGATTCATGGCGAAGAAGAACGGCCTCGAATCCTCCAAGTCTTTAGGTGAGCGCCCAGTCTCCTGTCCGCACAGCCCTGGGGTAGTTCAAAAGCAGGAGGACCATCTTGGGCGTACGCATGGGAATTGCTCAAGGGAGTCGTCTGATCCCGCACTCAGGGTCGCAGCTTTTTGGGCCCAAAGGGTTCGAGGGCTTCTTTAAGGAACCAGTTTCCATCCCCCCGCCAACTCCGGACGGCGAATTCTTCGGCGTCTCCATTTGTCCCGGGGAGAACTTGAGAGCGGAGGCACTTTTTGAGGATTATTTGTGCCTCAATTCCGCGGTTTACGTGGTTTCCGGCCCAAAAACTGCCGGACTGTGGGGGTCCGTACCCCCGATCGTGGAGCCCTGTGAACCGCTCCCCCAGGAAAAAAACCGAGCACCGCAGCATGGTATGCGGTGTAGGTCGCCAAGGGGACGATCCCGTTTTCCTTTTTCAAGTTCAAAATTTATCTCCCGGAGTTTGAGAAGAGCGCCAGTCGGAAAACAACAAGCACCCGGAGCCCCATCCGTTTTAGGCTTTTTGAATTTTCTCCATTTCTGTCATCAGGTGAATATTGACGAGTACCTGGCGCTGGAGAGTCGAGAATGGCAAGGTGCAGTTGTCGTCGGTGGGACAAGCGGAACATCCTCGAGCGGCGTTTTAAGGCTGACCAGCTGGGCAGCTCCCCGGGAGGCTTTCAGGGCAGCGATGCCGAAGGAGGTAGGACGAGAGTTTCCTTTCCCTTTGGGTCTCAGCGCTTCGAGGCGAGGTTTCTCGAAAAAAAGGGGGAAGCTTCGGCTTAAGCGGCGGGGCATGGGACAGGGGCTGACCTCGTAAATGGAAGAGGGAGGGGTCAGCAGCGTCAGAATGAAACTTGAGGGGGTCCAGCTCTGACGGAGAAAAGGGCCGGGCTGAAAGGCAACGCTAACCCTGCCGTGGAAGGGCCCTTCCCTTTTTACGTTTTCTTGGAAAATCGATGTTGTCGATGGCAAAGGAACGAGAAGGGCCCTTCCGAGGGGGCGCTGCTCGAGGCTCCATTTTTATTAATCAGCGGTAGTGCCTTTATGAGAACAGATACAGCCAGAAAAAAATTCATGGGCTTTTTATGTGAAATTAAGGCCAAAATATTCTTTTATATTTTTTTTTCCCTTTTTTTCAATATCTCAATTTCCATTATAGTTTCAGTAATGGAACAGATAAAAAACAGGAGTACTAAAAATTTTCTATGCACTCTTAATAAGCTTCAATTGAGCCAAAAAACGGGGGCTCTACGACGTCTGGTTCCATTCTGCAATTTGTAATTGCCAATTTTATTGTAAATTTGCAAATTGCAAATTGCGCGAAAAACTTCCCGTTTAACGAGTGACCCAACTACGATTTCGGATCAGCGGCACAAAATGCTTAGGATAAGACCCTAAAAATACTTCCTCACCAATGTGAAGCGAAAATCGCCCTAGTGACCCTATATTAGGGGGAATATTGTGATTACTGTAAAAAAAAGGGTTTTTCATTAACTTATTCAAGGAGTGAGTATGTTACGTGTTTTTGTTTATTTGCTTATGTGACTCACCCTCTGTCTGATTCACCTCACATTGATTTATTTCATTCTTTGCTAACTTTTTCATTTGTTAATTATGTAACGAATATATGGTATTGAATGCCATTCCTCTCCTCCTCCTTTCCTTCTCCTTTCTCCTTCTCCTTCCCTTCTCCTTCTCCTTCTCCTTCCCCCCCTCTCCTCCTCCTCCTCCTTGTTCGCCCAATCTAGAAATGTGTGCAGTTCTGTCACCTTAATTATAAAAAGGCATAGATAAACTAGAAAAATACAGCGCAGAGTAACCAAAATGATACCTAGATTACGTATAAATCGTACGAAAATCGCCTCAAAGAATTAACTTTTCCCACTAACAAAGAAGGATAAGAGGTGCCCTCATCGAAGTATTTAAAATCTTCAACGGATTTACGAACGTCAGTCCCAGAAAAATCTTTTCCACGCTATAGACCGGTTCAAGCTCAACAGAAACAACGGATTTAAAATAAGCCAGTACGTAAAACGGTTTGTAACGAACGAAGCAAAGTACTTCTCTCACAAACAGTGTTGTAAAACGTATGGAATGAGCTGCCGTCAAGACGTAGTAAAACCAAATACAATAGAATCATTAAAAATCGCATCGATAACTATTTCATATCAAATCCCCGTATTGTCACTAGTTTATCGAGGAATATAAATTTATCTCGCGGGCCTCTGAAACTTACTCTCATGCGTAAAATGATTGCGAGTCGCCGTCTACACAACCACTCCCACACCACAATCTCAGACAGCCCCCGAGGGAAAACGGTCACTACTACAACATTTTGAACTGTGACGGGCTGTGGTCTCAGTAAGGGCCAGTGTCAGTCATAGTGGACCACCATCGGGATTTATAGTTACCAGGGGTCACTGCTGCAGGGGGGAATTGACAAGTGCACGGCACGTTCCTACTTGGAAGTGCACTACCGCAAGTGGGATTGAAACGCGCAAGCTGGTGCCTGATGACTGCCTGCCTCACCAGAAAGACAGGCAATGGCTGCTGGCAACCACCTGAAACTTCCACACTGAGACCTACACCAACACTACATAGACCTCATAACACACACACAGAATAGCCCGAGTAACGTTACCACTCACTACTCATCGACTGTGACGGGCTGTGTTCAGTTAGCGTCATGACGTGACAATGACACCACATCGGGATTTAAGGTACCAGGGGTCACTGATGCAGGAGGCATTAAGTGTACGGCCGTCCTACATAGGAACAAGTACACATCCGCCACGTGGACTGAACGGAGAATGGGGCACTGATGACTGCTGCCTCCCGGAAAAGCGCCAGGCACGGACTGCCGCACCACCCTGCTTAACCTCCACACTGTGTTACCAACACCCATTACAAAAACACACATAACATGACCTATCATATCAAGCACTAAACCTACCCCCCACACAAACTCAAGTAGAGCTTAGCCATAAGATTACAGCTTTCAACTTCCTCACAAATTCATTGCAGTTTTTCAATTGCATGGAATCACTTCTTTTCCGGCCAGCTTCGGCTGGGAGGGATGGGTGGGTGGGGAGGAGCCTTCTACGTCCTACCTTTCTCTCTTATTACTTAGAAGTGTAGTGTAGTTAAAGCAAAACAGTCTTGTCAGAGACCTATCGTCTGTTGCTGTTTTGTGTTTCCTTGCGTATTCCTATTACTATTCCTCCTCCTCCTAACTCCTCCTCCTCCTCCTCCTTTTTTATCTGTCCAATATTTACTTTGCGGACATATTTTACGTAAACCTTTCTCCACCCCTCTCCCGCCCTTTCAGAAGAGAGGCTGTTTGAGGCGCAGGCACGAGGACCCTGCCTAATCACACCCTGCCGAGGAGAGGCGCCGGGAGGGCTTTGCCTGGGGGGACAGGCGCATTAGTGGCAGTTGTAGTAGCCGCAGAGTAGCGCAGTAGTAGCAGAGAAGAGTGTTGGGTGAGTATTAGTGCTTGATACAAGTTGTCGTAGTAGTAGTTGTAGTGGTAGTAGTAGTAGTCAGTAGTAGTAGTAGTAGATGCCAAGTAAATCCTCACTTTAATGAACGCTAGGGGGGAAGGGAGTGACGTATATATCAGAAAAATGCGTTGATTTCCATAGATAGGCATTAACCCCTGAGGCCAGAACGTAATTTCCATTCCCCCCCCCCACATTTGGGCCCCAATATAGACGATTCAGAGTGACTATAAGCAATAGTTCAGAGGCACCAGAGTAATTCCATTGCAAATTTGCGGTCCCATTAGACGATTATAGTAGTGGACTATAAGCAATGTTTTGAGGACCCAGAACGTATATCCATTGAAATTGGGTCCCATTAGACGATTGACTAGTAGTGACAAAATAAGCAATGTTTTGAGGCACCAGAACGCACACCACCCACATAATTTCCATTGCAATTTGGGTCCATTAGACGATATGTAGTGACTATAAGCACACTGTTATTGAGGCCCAGAACGCTAATTTCCATTGGCAATTTGGGTCCCATAGGACGATTTAGTGCGTATAAGCAAATGTTTTGAGGACCCTAGAACGTGTAATTTCCATTGCAATTGGGGTCCCATTAGACGAATTTGTAGTGAATATAAGCAATGTTTTGAGACACAGAACGTAATTTCCATTGCAATTTGGGTCCCCATTAGACGAATTTGAGATAGTGTACTATGAGAGCAGCAATGTTTATGAAAGCATATGACTGTTTAGTACCTGTCGACTAGCTAATTTGCTTATAACAGGATTGTAACTTTTATGGCTCGACTACAGACCATTTTATATAGCAAAGGAAAATCACTGGGCGTGAGGGGTTAACGAACACAAAGCAGGGCTCACGTTATGGTCCGAGGGGTCTGAATTGGCATCTACTAACAAACCCGTTGTTATATGAAGGTGACAGTTCGCTATGTCCGACCATTTCCTGTACGTATAATGAAAATATTAGCTACATGACCATCATATATACAGTTATGATAATGTATCTGTATATCACATGTTACAGTTACATGTACGAACGATTATAAACATTACGTTATATAATGACAGACATGGACATATCCAGACTGGCAGAATGAGTGTTGAAGCCAAAATTTGTTATATCTGAAGGTCAGTTAAAAGTGAGGGTTTACATTATTATAATATTAGAGAGTAAATAGTAGTAGTAATAGTAGTAGTATAGTAGTTTAGTAGTAGGCTTGCATTAGCTAGATACATGCAGCCACACAAAACACTACACCACATACAGGGACATAAACACCCTACAATGTGAGCTTTGGGAAGGGCCGGGCGAGGCACGATGTTTAAACACATGGAGACGACATGAGCCAGACTGATTTTTTTTTTTTTCGAGGCACCGACCCCTCAGGGGAACACTGGAGGGACTTACAGAAGCTGAGAGTGACTTACGAGAGACCCAAATGACTTATTGGAGACCAACGTGACTTACGGTACCCAGTGACATTATGAGACCCAGTGACTTATGAGACCCAGGACTTAAATGTGAGACACAGTGACTTATGAGAGACCTAATAGAGAACTTACGAGAGACCCAAAGTGACTTACGGAGAGACCAAAGTGAGACTTATGAGAGACCCAAAGTGACTTATGAGACCAGTGGACTTATGAGACCCAGTGACTTACGAGAGAGACCCAAAGTGGACCTAGAGAGACCCAAAAGTGACTTACAGAGACCCATAAGGGACTTACGAGACCCAAAGTGATCTAAACGGAGAGACCCAAAAGTGACTTAACGAGAGACACCAAAGTGAGATACGAGAGACCCAAAGGACTTACGATGAGACCCCCCCCCAAAGTGACTTATGAGACACAAAAGTTACTACGAGACCCAAAGTGACTTACAGAGACCAAAGTGACTTATGAGACCAAAGTGACGCTTGGCTTTGTTTTCACCGCCACCGTCCGCCATGGTGGACATGTTCGGCCGCGACCACCAACACAACCAAACCCATATTGACTGAACCTATTAGTTAAATATCATCAATCTTAAACCACATCTAAATAACTAACCAAAAGGAGACAAAAATTATGGCTCATATCAACACACAATAGACGCCTTTCACCACTCTTTAAAAATATCATTTACCCTACTCAAAAACACATATAAGTATAGTAAAACCTTCCTAATCCGGGACTCCCCCATTGGGCCAAGAGTTGCCGAGTAATTTGCAAGGAATCACGAATATGGGGGGATATATAGGGGGGATATGTTAAAAAAAAAAAAAGAAAAAAAGAGAAAAAAATTCTAGGTGTGTATACCAGCTAGGAAATTTCGACCCTGTAAAAAAAAAAAAAAAAATAAAAAAAAAAATCTACGTGTATATGGCTAGGAAATTCGACCCTAAAAAAAAAAAAAAAACAAACCACTCTAGCGTTACATACATATGGTAGGAAATTTCACCCCTACAAATCACACACCAACACCACGTCAAAAAATTCTCGAGGGTACATTATAATATATAGCTGAGGAATGGAAAATTTCGACCCCTAAAAAAAAAAAAAAAAAAATATCTGAAGCGTTTAATATATATCTAGCTAGGAAATTATCGACCCCCTAAAAAAAAAAAAAAAAAAAAAAAAAAATCTAGGACCGTAATATTATATATATGGCTAGGAAATTTTCAAACCCTTAAAAAAAAAAATAAAAAAAAGTATATAGCTAGGAAATTTCGACCCCTAAAAAAAAAAAAAAAAAAAAAAAAAAATCTTAAGTGTATATATATGGCTAGGAAAATTTCGACCCGTTTAATAAAAAAAAAAAAAAAAAAAAAAAAAAAAAAAATGCTAAGTATATAGAATAGCTAGGAAATTTCGACCCCCCCCCCCCTTTAAAAAAAAAAAAAAAAAAAAAAAAAAAAAAAAAAAAAGGAGGTCTCCGAATAATGTCAAGTCCACGGATAATGATGTTGTCCGAAGTACGAGAGGTGTTTGGACTGTAGTGAAAGATTACTTCTACAACACTTATGTTACACATTGAGAGAAGGCTTAAAATAGGGGCCGTTAAAAAACACGTATATTCAGTAAGAGATAAGGTAATTTCTAAGCTCTGTCAAACACCATTTTTGTTGTTGATCAAGATGTGACGTCACTTACCATGCCTGGGCGATAAATATCAGCTCTAATCTCGTTCGGTAACACTCCCCTCGCATATATCAGACTGCAGAGTGAGTGATTTGTGAAGCCAAAATTTGATATATAGAGGTGACGACGTTAAAAGTAGAGGGTTTACTTATATGTATTATTAGTAGAGTAGTTAGTAGCAGTAGTAGTAGAGAGAGTAGGTAGTATTGTAAGTATAGGTATGTAGTAGTAGTATGTAGTAGTAGTAATAGTAGTAGTAGTAAGTAGTAGTAGTATAGTCTATTTTATTTAATAGGGTCAAAAATGCAGTGCAGGAAGCCACGCCACTGCCTGCCACTTCTATGCTAAGGGGCAGCTGATTGGTGCATTCCTAGTTGTCATCACATACCCATCACAATATCCTTCACTAGTTATGTTTTCAGATCAACTGACCCATCACCAATATCTTCACTACTTAAATCACTACCCCCATACCTACAATATCTTCACACTACGTTAACAGCGGCGTGCCATGAATCAGCAATCTTCACTTACAGAGGGTTTGACAAAATACAAACACCCTCTTAGTGAGATTGGTCCAGTGGTCACGCCGCTGTTAAGTAGTGAAAGATATTGTGATGCGGTAGTGATTAAGTAGCCGTGAAGATATTGTGATGGGTAGTGAATTAAGTAGTGAAGATATTGTGATGGGTAGTGATGATCGAGGAGATTGCACCAATCAGGCTGCCCGTAGCAAGAATGGCAGGCAGGGGCGTGGCTTCCTGGACAGCATTTTGACCCTGAATAAATGAAAATAGGACTTAGTAGTATAGTACGTAGTAGTTGGTGAGTGGTAGTTATAGTGGTTGGTGGTTAGATAATTGGTGGTGGTGGTGGTAAGTAGATAGTAGTTTAGTAGTAGGAGGAGGATGAGGAGGAGGAGGATGGAGGAGGAGGAGGAGGAGGGAGGGAGGAGGAGGAGGAGGAGAGGAGGAGGCAGGAGGAGGAGGAGGGGAGGAGGAGGAGGAGGAGGAGGAGGATGAGGAGAGGAGGCGTGGAGGATGGAGGAGGAGGAGGAGGAGGGAGGAGGAAGGAGGAGGACAGGAGGAGGAGGAGGAGGAGGAGGAGGGAGTGGTAGCCTTGAAAATATGAGAGACAGAAAGATGAGGAGTTACTTCAGTGACTTTTCAAGGCAGTAAGTTAAGTCAATAGAAAAGAGAATTAATGATATATATATATAAAATGAGTTAAATGTATGAATGATGAAATATAATAACTTTTTTTTTACTCTTTTCCAGGCATCCTCCTCTCCTCCTCCTCCTCCTCCTCCTCCACCGACCTCCTTCCTTCTCCTCCTCCTCCTCCTCCTCCTCCTCACCTAACGTATCCTAACCTCTCACTCACCTACCTTTCTTCCTCTTCCGCTTCCTCTTCTAAATTAATAGCCATCCAAAGATTTTTTTTTTGCTTCGTCAAATGTCTTTTATTGTTACATTATGAAGCATTTGGGCAGTCTCCTCTCTCGCTCTCGTCTCTCTCTACACACTCTCTCTAGTTCCTTATTTCTCTGTAGCATTGTTAGTATTAGGATTAGTATTACCAATTCTATGTATCTCGTGTTATTATATCTAGTATTTATATTTGTATGCAGAGAGAGGATATGTTTTTATTTTTAAGTTATATGGATGTATGATTTTTACATGAGGATAGTTTTGTTTAATACGGTATTTTCAAGGCTATATTTTTGTTTACTACAGTATTTCAAGCTATACATTTTTGATTAATACGGTATTTTCAAGCGCCTATATTTTGTTAATACGGTATTTTTCAAGGCTATCAGTTTTTGTTAGAGAGTACAGGTATTTTCAAGGCTATATTTTGTTAAACACGGTTATTTTCAAGGCGTATATAATTTATTGGTTGTATACGGTATTTTCACGCTTATTTTTGTTGTAATACGGTATTTTCAAGACTATATTTTTGTTTAATACGGATTTCTCAAGGCTATATTTTTTGTTAATACGGTATATTTTCAAGGACATATTTTTGGCTATACGGTATTTTCAAGGCCCTGTATATTTTGTTAATAACGGATATTTACAAGGAGCTATATATTTTTTGTTTTTAAATCGGTATTTACAAAGCTATGTTTTTGGTTTATTTACGGTACTTTTCAAGGCTATATTTTGTTAATACCGTATTTCATAAGCATAATATTTTTTGTTTAATACGGCTCTATTTTCGAAGGCTAATTGTTTGGCTATACGGTTTGAATTGTCAAGGCATATATTGTTGGTTATACGTATTTTCAAGGCATTATATTTTTGTAATACGGTATTTCAAGGCTATATTTTGTTACTACGGTAATTTTCAAGGCTATATTTTTTGTTACTAATACGGTATTTTCACAAGGCTATCTTTTTGGTTAATACGGTATTTTCAAAGGCTATATTTTGTTATACGGTATTTCAAGAGGCTATCTTTTGTATATACGGTTAGTTTAATAGGCTATTGTTATGGTTAATACGGTTATTTTCAAGGCTATTTTTGTTTTAAACCGGTATTTTCAAGAGCTATATTTTTGGCTATACGGTATTTTCAAGGTCTTATATTATGTTACAATACGGTATTTCTAAGGCTATATTTTGTTAATACGGTATTTTACAAGGCATATTTTGTTAATACGTATGTTTCACAAGCTATTAGTTTTGTTTTTAATACGGTATTTCTAAGGCTATATTGTTTTGTAAATACGGGATTTTCAAGGCGAGTTTTTGTAATACGGTATTTTGAGAGAGGGCTAATTTTATTAATACGGATTTTACAAGGCTATTATATTTTTGTAATAGACGGTTATTTTCAAGTATATTTGATGAGAGACGGTATTTTCAAGACTATAATTTTGGCATATACAGTCTTATTCAAGGCTATATTTTAGTTTAATACGGTATTTTCAAGGCTATATTTTGGCTATACGTATTTTCAAGGATATATTTTTTGTATAATTAATACGGTATTGTCAAGGCTGCGAATTTTTGTTAATACGGTATTTTTCAAGGCATACCATTTTGGCCATACAGTATTTCAAGGCTATATTTTTGGTTATACGGTTATTTTCAATGCTATATTTTGTTTAAACGGTAATTTATCAATTGCTATATTTTTTGGTAATACGGTCAGTTGTACAAGGCTCTTGTGTGTGTATACACGGTATAAGGCTATATTTTTGTTTTTTAATACGTATTTCAAGGCTGAATATTTTTGGAATATATATACGGTATTTCAAGGCTAATTTTGGTTAATACGGTATTTTCACAAGGGCTAATTTTTGGATATACGGTATTTTCGGCTATATTTTGTAATACAGTATTACAAGCTAGGATTTTGCACTATACGGTATTTCACACAGGACTAATATTTTGGATTATTTCCCCCGGTATTTTCAGGCTTATATTTTGGATATACGTATTTTCAAGACTATATTTTGGGATTATATATACGGTATTTTCAAGGACTGAGTGGATTTTGGCGTTATACGGTGATTTGTCAAGGCTTATTTTGGCAATAACGGTATTTTCAAGGCTTATATTTTTGTTAATCACGGTATTTTCAAGGCTATTTTGTTCTATACGGTTTCTTTCACAGGATATATTTTTGGTTTTGTTTTCTAGACGGTATACAACCAACGGCTATGATTTTTGTTAATACGTTAATTTCAGGGCTTATATTTGTTTAATCGGTATTTTCAAGGCTATTTTTGTTAATACGGTATTTTCAAGGCTATCTTTTGTAATACGGTTTTTCAAGGCTATATTTTTGTTTTAATACGGTGAGAATTTTCAAGGCTATATTTTGTCAATACGGTATTTCAAGGACTATTTTTGTTAATACACGGTATTTTCAAGCTATATTATTGTTTAATAATACACGGTGTATTTTCTAAGGGGCACATGTTTTGTTTTTAAGTACGGTATTTTCAAGGCATATATTTTCGCGCTAACAACGGTATTTCAAGGGTCTATTGTAGTTAATACGGATTTTCAAGGCTATATTTTGATCATATGGTATTTTCAAGCTGTTTTTTTTGTTGGTATTTCAAGCAGACTATATTGTTGTGAATAGAATACGTTATTTTGCACCAAGGCTTATATTTTTGTTTAATACGGTATTTTCTAAGGCTATATATTTTGGTAAAGTATTCACGGCTATATTTTTGTTACTACCCCCGACCCCCGGTATTTCAAGGCTATATTATTGTATTAATACGGAATTTTCAAGGCAACATTTTTGTTTATAAACGGTATTTTTCAAGCTATATTTATTTGGATATACACGGTATTTCAAGGCTATTTTTGATTTAATACGGTATTTTCAAGGCCGTATAGCTTGTTGTTAATTACACGGTGTATTTTCAAGTGCTGTTTTTTTATATGGTATTTTCAAGGCTATATTTGGTAAATAGGGTATATTTCAAGGTCATATTTTTGTTATACGGTATTGCAAGGCTATATTTTGTTAATTACGGTATTTTCAGGGCTTATATTTTTGGCTGTACGATAGTTCAGACATTTTTTTATTTACAATATTTGTCAAGGACATCATTTGTGGTGTTAGTATGGTATATCCATTACTCAATATTTTCAAGGACTGTACTTTTTATTTGCATTATCTGAGGTACTCATGTTACTTCACTAGATAGGAGAGCTATGTATGTCGCTGTTACGACAAAATGCAATTTACGGCAGAAAAAAAAATCGTACCTAAATTCCGTAGAGAGAACACAAATTTATCCGTTGCTTCAAAAAGGTCTTATAAAAAATGTACATAAAAAATAACATAAACGGGAAAAAAAATTGAGTTAGGATGTAAAAAAAATACTTGTCGTACAGACAAAATTTCGTGAAAAAAAAAACAAAATTTATCGAAGTTGTTCACAATTGGTCTAGAAAAAATATCAGAAAAATCTATGGAAAAGTTATATCGATCGGTGAATTTTTGCTTAACTACGATTTTTCCTATTCTATGAAACGTAATTTGTATGTTTGAACGAGGCTAGTTTAAAGTGTTAGAATAGTTAGAGAGGTTAGTTAAATAGGTTAGAATTAGGGTTATCGTCTATTTTTGTATAGGGTCAAAATGCCGTGAGGAAGCCACGCCCCTGCCTGCCCTTCTATGCTTACGGGCAGTGATAAACTTGATTGGAGTGCCATCCTGTATCATCACTACCACCATCACAATTATCTTCACTACTTAATCACTTACCCATCACACAAATGATCTAACTAACTTAATCACTACCCATCACAATATCTTCACTACTATTAATCAATTACCCATCACAAATCTTGTCAGACGTTAATCACTACCCATCACAATATCTTTCACACTTAACAGCGGCGTGACCACTGCGACAGCAATGTCTTCACTAACAGAGGGTGACAAATCAAAACACCCTCGTAGTAAAAGATTGCTTCCAGGGTCACGCGCTGGAAGAGTGAAGGATTATTGTGATGCGGTAGGATTAAGTAGTGAAGATATGTGAGGGTAGGCTGATAACTAAGGAAACCACCAATCAGTGCCTCCGTAGCATAGAAGGGCAGGCACGGGGGCGTGGCCTCCCTGACTGCATTTTGACCATAGTAAACAAAAATAAGCTTAGTTAGAAGATCTTTTAAAAGTAGAGAGGATAGTTAAATGTTTAGTACTGGGTATCAGACTTTTATTATTTTCTATATTAAGGAGAGACTGAAGGAGAGAGAGAGAGAGAGGGGAGAGAAGAGGAGAGAGAGAGAGAGAGATGAGAGAGAAGAGAGAGAGAGAGAGAAAGAAAGAAAATGTTCTGATGTTTATATTAAAGAAAGATTGAAGGAAAGAAGAGAGAGTGAGAGAGAGAGAGAGAGAGAGAGAGATTCTGATGTTTATATAAAGGAGAGATTGAAGGAAATAAAGAAGGGGAGAAGGAAGAAAGAAGGAGATAAAAGGGTAAATAGATAAAAATGTAGAAAGAAAAAAGGAAAAAAATTGTCTTGATTAAAAAAAAAAAAATCACAAATCGCTTTTTTTTTAGTAAGATTTATTTTATTTTTATTTTGAGTTTACGGTTGTCATTATTATTATTATTATTATTATTATTATTATTATTATTATTATTATCATTATCATTATCATTATCATTATTATTATTATTATTATTATTATTATTATTATTATTATTATTATTGTTATCATTATTATTGTTATTATTATTATTATTATTATTATTATTATTATTATTATTATTATTATTATTGTTATTATTATTGATGGTTTTGTGAAGGGTTTATAAAAGGAAGACAACTACTAGAGGGAGCCTGGAGGGACAATGTGTGTTGTGTAATTATGATAATAAAAGAATAAAAGTACCAAGACAGCTGTTATTACAGGATGGTTATTATTATTATTACTGTTAAGCCCCGACGCCCGAAAGGGGGAGAAGTGCGCAGGGGCTCAACAAGGGGTTGATGCCCCTGTTTACCGGCCCCCCATCCCGCTACGGTTCTATCCAATTGGCCGCTGACGTGGCAATGACAACTAACCCCGGCACCCCTACCTGAAGGGTGCCAGGTTGGGCATATCTCCTTGGTATGAAGGTAAACGGGGCAGTGCCAAAGCCGTGTGTATGTAAAAGCCTGCGCCTGAGATTGATGACGTCACGGAGGAGTCTGTACGAGGCCACCGAGATGACAAGTTTACCTACCTAATAATATATGTTTATCAGTATAAAAAATATACTGTTATCTTCGGAATGTTTATTCTATAATATTATCAAATAAAAAACCCGTAAAACACACTAAAGAAATGCCATTATGAGACTCTCAAGAAATATGCATGAACTTAAACTCTTCGCCATTTAATATTTTTCTCAAAAACATTTTACATGGAGACTATCAATAGAAGCGGAATTTAGTTAGCTTTCCATTGCTATATTTCGTTTGCTGATAAATGAATTAGCAGCATGCATAAATTAGCGTTAACTAAATACATAACATCATGAAATCATTTGTGCAGACTAGAGAGAAAGTGTTACTCAAAATTATCCACATCCGCAAATATAGAAAATTAATATCCACATCCGCAAATATAGAAAATTAATATCCACATCCGCAAATATAGAAAATTAATATCCACATCCGCAAATATAGAAAATTAATATCCACATCCGCAAATATAGAAAATTAAAATCCACATCCGCAAAAATATATAGAAAAAAATTAATATCCACATCCGCAAATATAGAAATATAACGAATTTTCCACATCCCGAAATATAGAAAATTAATATCCACATCCGCAAATATAGAAATTAATATCCACATCCGCAAATATAGAAAATTAATATCCACATCCGCAAATATAGAAAATTAATATCCACATCCGCAAATATAGAAAATTAATATCCAAAATCCGCAAAAAAAATTAAGAAATTATACACAGCAAAAAAAACCCGCAAATAATAGAAAAAAATATAAATTAAATCCACACCTG
>JACEEZ010002627.1:0-7500 GCA_016584305.1 Chionoecetes opilio | reverse complement strand
GGCCGATGCCATGGATCCTCCCGGGCCCCTCCTCAGCGTTGGATGCAGCCCGGACGAATGTCTGGAGAGAAGTGGCCCTCCGAAAAGGGCCCTGGAGGAATCCAGAAGCCAAGGCAGCAGCAGCATGGGGGGAACGTCAAACCGGATGCTGCCAGCGCCAGGTTCTGGAGGGCATTGTGTTTTCTTCTTGCAGTGGCCGTCCAATATGCATCAAAAGGGGGTGCCGGGGAAACCCCCTCTCCAGAGCAGTCGGTTATATAGTCTATTACTTAAGCGGTTCGGGGCTGGGAGCTGCTCGATGCTACCCGATTTGAAAGGACGTCGGATTGGCTGATAACGGGGGGCGGGTGGGCGATGGGGGGGGTACTGCCTGCCTAACCCCAAAACCCTTGCGTTGCCTCAAAAAAATATTCATATTTTTTGGGCTTACTAAACCTCTTACAAAGATAGGCCTATTTTTTTTGCATCAGCGAATCGGGCAGGTTTTTAACAACAACACGCCATTCATAATCAATGGGGGGGAAAAAAATAAAGTCATGATGACTATCACAAGAGTAGGCGGACTTTTGGGTTTTTCAGTGCATTGAAATGTTGTACTCCTACCCGATATCCCAAGTACAGATAAATTTTTTATAAAAGTGACCCTACATGTTTTTCTAATACATTGCTGATATCATGAGCATAAAAAAATTACACGACTACACTAAATTAGATAATTAAAGGGAAAAAGTAAAAGAGTGATAAACATTTTTTTGTTTTCAACTCGCTGAACTCCATAAGTTTGGGTCGCATTCAATTTAAGAACTTTTTCAAAATTTAATTTTCCCGTTTCCTGGGGAGGCACGTACCAAAAAGGGGAAAAGAGTAGATGGTCAAAATGGCTAAGAAAGTTACTTTTTTCAAATAGTGCCTGAGGGTGGACCCTCGAAGCTTCCCCCGGGAAAAAAAAAGTCTATCCTTAAGGAGCAATGCTCACCCGTCACTGTGCCAGTTGCAGTAGATTTTAAACTTCTTAGCCTTTTTTGACCACCTACTCCCCCTTATTGGTACGTGCTACAACCAAAGGGAAACGGAAAAGTATAAGGTTTTTGAAACAGTTTTTTGAAAATGAAGCGCCAAAATTATGGGAGTTACAGCGGTTGAAGCAAAATAACAGAATTTTTTTTTATACACTCTTTTACTTTCCCCAATTATTTTAATTTATGAACTTAGTGTAATTTTTTTAGTCATGTAGCAGCAATGTATTATGAACACGATGGTAGGTCAGCTTTATAAATATCATCTGATAGTTTTGGGAATATCGGGTAGGATACAAAAATTTTTAATGCATGAAAAACCTAAAAATCCGCCTATCTTGTATGGCAGTCTGACTTTATTTTTTTCCCCATTTAGTTTTTGAATGGCGTGTTGTTGTTTAAAAAATCACGGCCGATTCACTGATGCAAACAAAATAGGCATATCTTGGTAAGAGATGAGTAAAACCAAAAAATATGAAATTTTTCTGAGGCAACGCAAGGGTTTGGGTTTAGGCGAGGCAAGTAAACCACCATCACCCCCCAGCCCGAGCTATCAGCCCAAACAGCGACGTCCTTAAAAAATGTTAGGCAGCGAGCAGTACCAAGAATCCCGCTTAAATAATGATTAGTATGGCAGCCCCCTGTTGCTCCTGCCTCTTTCCTCTGAGGGCAGGGGAAGTCCCCCCGTCCATCCTCAGAATCCCGGTGATCTTTCCCGGCCCAGGAAATTCTCCTGCAGTCAAGACGTCTGACCTTTTCTTTTTCTGCTTCTGTTCTTCAGCTTAGCCCCCTCTTCCAAGCTTTTCTTTTCGTTTTTTACTTTTTCTTGCGTCTCATTCTTGTCTACCCCTGTCATCATGCACTCTCCCCCCCAACTTTGACCCTCGGTGTACAGCCACTCCAGGTCTAAAATAGGGACTTTGCTAGCCAAGGGGCAGTCACATTGCACGTGTGCTCTCGCGTGGCACAGCTGGGGGTTTGGGGGGAGGGGGATTCTGGTCCTTGAAAAGGAAGACGTGTGAGGGGAGGCCCCTTATTAAAAGCCGTCCATATTCTTTCCCCGAATTTCCTTTTCTGCTTTAGTTTCTCTGTCTTCACCACTTCACTAACCTTTTTTCCAAAAAAAATTTTCTATCCTTCTGGACGGACGGTAATAACAACCACTGGGGGTGCAAATTTGGGGGTTTGATTCTTTCCCCTGGGGAAGCAGCGGGGGTAGATCCTGCAAAGTTTCACTGGGGCCCCGCTTGTCAACACCCCCCTGGAGCCGTGAGTTTTTGGAGAAAGGGTTCCCCTTTATCACGCCGCGATTTCGTAGGCACCTCACTCTCAGAAATCTGTCCACCCCCAACAAAGGCGGCCAACTTGGATCCCGAGCCTTTTTAGTTTTCGGGCTTTGACCCATTGGTTTTCAAGGAGAAGCCCTCCCGAAAAAGACGATCAAGAATTTAGATAGGTGCAATGAAGCCGTTACTTTAGCGGGGCTAAGCTAGTTTTTTAATAAATAAAACGTCCATTTTTTCATAGCAAGAAGTGCTCAAACCAAAAGGGTTTAAGAGGACAAACCACCTTAAAAATTTAATTTTAATAAGAAAAACCCTGCCAAATTCGAAAAATCTATATTTTATTTTCATTGGACCCAGGCGTACCCCATCCCTGAGGGGAAGTGCCCCAAAACCAAAATATGCACCTCCCCACTAAGAAATTCCACCACACTGTACTCCAAAGGTAGCTGGAAATGACAATATGTTAGCATACATTCTAACACACACACACACACACACCGCGCGATGTCAGGTTGATAACGTTTTGGTCTCCACTCGGGGGTAGGCGGTTCGAATCCCGCGCCCGGGGGTTTTTCACTTGACAAATTTGGGCGGTTACGTCCCCCTTTAGCAAGGGGATGGGGGGTTTTGGGGGTGGAGGTCCCCGCATTGTCCAAAAATCGGTAAAAATGAGCCCCAAATGCACTGAGAGGGGGAAAAGGCGATCGCGAGCCCGCTCCGGGACAAGACCCAAAGGGTGAATGACACACCACACACACACAACATGATGTTTAGAACTTCAAAAAATGGGAAAATTTATTTTTGTTAGTTATAATGAGAGTCTGGGCCTGTTGTAGTCGAGATACCCCGGTTCCCTCTGCACGGGTCCATATTCTAGCCCCCCCCCGAACGGGCGAAGAACAAATCCTCGAAAAAACAAAAATGACCTTCCCCAGCAAGCGTAGCGGTATCATATCCATCCAGTTGGGTTTTGCCTTAGAGGCTTTCAGGCATAATCCCCCGGCGTACCTTTCCCTGGCCCATCGGTAGTTTTGTGGCCCCGTACAGAAAATATGCATATATCGAAATTTAAAGTAGTATTTAATAATAAAAGGGAGCTTCCAAGGACCTTGCGATTTTCTCAGACATATGGTTTTTTTTTACGGAAACCTTCGCCCTTAGCCTACGTCCTCCCAAAAAAATAAAAATTACTCGATCGTGAGACACAGCTCACATGACACCATTTTTTTGCAGGGGTCAAGTGACGCGCGATGCGTGGTTAACCATGACTCGTAAATTTCGAGTTACTCATTAGTTTTTTTTTTTATACGGGAAAACCTTGCCCGTAACATATTGTAACTCCGAAAGAAAAAGGTTGGTTGAAGTGCGTTGGTTCCGTTACCCAAAACGCGCAAAACCCTTGTAACCAGGCCGAATTTCAAACCCAATAAGTAACCACATTTAAAAAAAATAACTTGCAAAATTTCGGCGGGTTGGACGCGGCGGGGATTTAGAGGTGGTTTTAAAATGCTGTTTTTAAAACCCGGCCGAATTTTAACCCCCCAAAAGTAACCACATTTAAATATAATCTTGCAACTGGGGGGGGTTGTGACGCGGGGTTATTATTAGGTGGTTGAAAAAAGCGTTGTTCGGTCTCCAAAAAGCGCAACCATTGTAACCAGGCGAATTTTAAAAACCCCCACATGTCGACGTAAAAGATTAAATGAGGGCTTCCCATAGACAATGTTCCCGTATAAGTTTTGGTTTTTTTTTATTTCCCGCCTGCACCTCTCGATGCATTCCGAGGGCGCATCGTTTCCACACCCTAGACATAGCAACTTTTGAACATGCCGGGTAAACCCAAAATGTGTCGGAGATACAGGCCCACTTTCTGAGAGTAATGGATGTAATCGTTATACAGAAATTTTAGTTGAGACAAAGTGAGACTAAAAATTTTAAAGATGACTTTTACACCCTTTATACCCCTTAATATTTTAGAATTTATGCAATACTGCAAGGAACACTGAGTTTCCCCGTCCCATCTATCTTGATTTCCCTTTGACAAGCTCTATGTGGCCGAGTTCATTTTTGAGCATTGCATTATTTTTCAGCACCAATTATAGAGGGGTCAAAGGTGGGTAAAGAGTGGCTGTATTTTTAAAACATCCCTATCAAAAGCTTTTACCCTTGACACGAGAAGACCACAGGAGCTCCGATTCCCCCTTTTTCAGGAATCGCATGCCAAAAAAGTACTGTTTTTAGGAGCCAGACAGTGGAACCAGCTACTGACACCCCAAAGCTTGTTCCACAAAAAAAAAATTTTAAATCAAAGCTTTAAACAACAGTTTTTTAAACAAATTCGAATGATAAAATGCTTTAATACTATTTTGAGGGTTTGAGTACTTTGTTTCGTAGTAAGTACCGAGAAATATGTATGCAATTTTGTTGTATGTTTGTGTATTTTAACATCATTTAACCCGTTGTATCAGATTTACTTTTTGTTTTTTTTTCTTTTTCTTTTTTTTTTACTTTTTCATATTTTCTACGGTGGAACCTCCAACTGAGCAGCTTCACACAGGGGTTTAAAGGCAGTGGAGCCGATCCTCCCCTTGACGAAACCGCACCTCTCTTTACGAAGTCAGAGGGCTGTAGCAAAATGAAGGGTGAAAGGCAGCTGGGTTTTTAATTCAGTGCGGGGGCTCCTCAAGCTGGGGGGAGGCCATGATCCCCGGGGTTTCATGCTGTCCTGACTGCCGTGTGGCAAAGGGACCATTCCCCCTGACGGAAAAGGGGGTAATCGTCCTATCTGGAAAGGGAAAGGGGGACCCTCAGGACTGCAACAATTACCGCGGTATTACCTGACAGCGTACCCGGCAAGGTGCTTTCCCCTCATTTCTGACACGAATTCGCAGTCATTGGTGAAGCATCAGGACCTCAGCGTTGGGTTCACGCCTGGAAGTCAACAACGGACCGTATCCTAGCGCTTCGTGTCCTGGTGGAACGCCGACGTGAGTTTCGACAGGGGATGCTTTGCAGCCTATGTTGATCTCAAGAAGGCGTTTGACTCAGTGCATCGTGAGTCACTCTGGGATCTTCTGCGACTTCGAGGGATTCCTGCAAGGACTATTGGTTTGATAACTGGTCTGTATTCTGGGACTGAGAGTGCTGTGAAGTGTGGGGCAGGTGTATCCAGCTTATTTCCTGTGAATACAGGAGGTGAGGCAGGGGTGCGTCCTGCCCCATCACTTTTCAACGCTTGTATGAACTGGGTATTGGACAAGGTTGTAGATCAAAGTGATTGTGGAGCATCCGTCGGCAACACCAAGATCACTGATCTTGTTTTTGCCGATGATGCAGTAATCTTTGCTGAGTCGCTGGAGGTCTGGTGATGGCTCTCGAGGCGCTGCACGAGGAGGCAAAGCCTTGGGACTTGAGGTCTCCTGGCTCAAGACCAAGGTCCAGGTATTTGGAGACTTACTAGATGAAGCAGTACAGTCTGTCATGCGTGTGGCGAGGACATTGAGATCTTGGAAAGTTTTACATACCTTGGTAGCACAGTCCATAATGACGGCGGGTCACGTCAAGAAGTCTTACGATGGATTGACATAGCCCACGGTGTTATGGACTCGCTCAGCGGGAGTATTTGGCGTTGTCGGTACCTGTGCAGGAGGACAAAGATCCGGATCTTCAAGTCGCTTGTGATCCCTGTCTTACTCTATGGTTGTGAGACATGGACACTAAATAGTGACTTGAAGAGACGAATCAATGCCTTTGGTAATAAGTGTCTTCGCAGAATCATGGGGTATCGCTGGGATGATTACGTGTCAAATCAGCGATTGCACCGTGAGACTGAATCGAGGCCTATTACCTGCATAGTCCGTCAGCGCCAACTTCGGCTATATGGGCATGTGGCACGCTACCTGAAACCGATCCTTCCCATCGGGTGTATCTGTAAGAGACAATCCGGCGTGGAGGAGGCCAAGGGGCGCCCACAAGGCTCGGGGCTGAGGCAATTTGATTTTTCTTGTCGAGAGCTGTTGGGTTTGGGAAGGAGCCTGCAGGGAAAACTCGCGCGTGGTGCCCCCGGGAGTGGCGTCGTAGGGTGGGCGGGGCGACCGCCCCCCGGCGATGCCCCAATGTGATTGATGAATTTTTTTTAACAAATATATTTTTGTGTGTTCTAGGGTTCAAATTCATAGTATGCATGCCTTCATGATTGTAGCAAAATTTATATAAAAATTAATTGGCCCGTATTAGAGCACCTGCTCATGGGTTAAAATCTCAATGAAATTTTATTTTGGTAAATTTTTATACGAAATTTTTGAGACCAAAAAAATTATAAATTTATCAAATAAAATATCTCTTAACCCCCTCTCCACCATTTTGATTCTCCGTGTTGCCCTTTTAAGCTTTGCCCTTTACACCCTTTTTGTTTTTTTCATTGTTAGCTACTCTGAACATTTTGCCTTCCTTTGCTGTGTTCAGGTCTGATCCATTCCTTGATGCTAGTTTCTTTTCCATGCCACTTGCCTCTTAGACATTTGTCTTTTTTCTAAACACTTTTATCCAAACCCACATATTGTAGTTGCCAGTTTGAATGCGATTGTTTTTTCTTCTTTATGTTGCCCCTCTTCATTCAACTACAAGTTTTCCCTTTTTCTACCTTTTTAGATGTTAGTCCCACACCGTTTTCGCTCTCAGTTGTGCCCGTAAGTGGTGCCCCGTCTCCCCCCCCTCTTCCATTCTGTGGACAGTTGCTTTAAACTCCTGTCCTGTTGGGGCCCCTTAGTTCCCCGAGTTTTTTTCCCTTTTTTTCACCTTTTCACTTTTTTTTTCATATTTTATTATTTATTATTTTATAGATATATATATATATTATATATGTTTTATTAAGTGAATTTTAAAATAATTTTAATAATATATTATTATATATAAAATATATAAATTAATATATATATATAGTGAGTATTTATTTTTATGACAACAAAATTATCGATAGATAGATAATGGATGGTGATAGATAATATATGGATAGGAGATGACCCAAATTTTTACATGATGTTTTGTGTGGGGGTGCATTCAATTCAGTGAAATGTTATAAGAAAAAGTTTGATTATTTTTTATGAGAAGCCAAAAAAAAAAGAATTTTTTATTAAAAATTGGGTTTTTTTTTTTAAAAATATTTTTTTAAGGGATTTTTTTAAAAAAAAAGGAAAATT
>JACEEZ010002626.1:107500-147067 GCA_016584305.1 Chionoecetes opilio | reverse complement strand
CAACTCCATTACCCACCAACCTCATCATCATCCACCCACCCACTCATTAATCCATCCACATCCTCACTCACTCTTCACCCACCCCGCCCACTCACTTACGCTCTCTCACTCACTCACCCATGACATATAGGATGTCAAACATCCTATATACTGTGTATAAACTCACACACACACACACACACACAAATCACAAATACATAATATATAGCGGGCAGAGGTGATAACCCCTGCCCAAGATGACTCAGTAGAGAGGAAAGTGTCCTGGAGAAAATTTGTCCGCGCTTCTAACGAACGCTGTGGTGGTCGCCTTTGCCGTTCTATAGCTCATTCGAAAGCTCTCGTTGTGCTCCAGATGGACAAAATCGTAGTTTATTCGATTTCTCAATTCCAATATTCGGAAATGATCGTCAAAGTTTAGTACTGAGAGACACCCATCTGGTTGTGTACGCACGCTTAGTTGTGCCTGAAACGTCGGCTTCAACATTTCACACGGAAAAGGAGAGAAACAATAGAAAATGCTTCAGGGTAGCCCTGAAGACATGAAAAAGGGAAGATAACTCTTGCGGGTGTTGTTTTGTTGATCAAGAAGTGTCAAGAAGAAGGGAAACAAGGCTAGTGTGGACATGGGAAAGATTGCGAAAGAATAGAAACAATGTGGCAAAGATGCCTTTGGACATGAGAAAGATTTGGAAAGGAAAGAAACTAGGTGTCACTCAACATTTGTCCTACCATGAGTGGTATCAGTCGGCAAAGGACAAATGTTGAGTGACACCTAGTTTCTTTCCTTTCCAAATCTTTCTCATGTCCAAAGGCATCTTTGCCATGTGCACCTTGTTTCTATTCTTTCGCAATCTTTCCCATGTCCACACTAGCATTGTTTCTCTTCTTTTTGACACTTCTTGATCTACAAACAACCCCCGCATGAGTCATCTTCACTTTTTCATGTCTTCAGGGCTACCCTGAACCATTTGCTACTTGTATATATATGATATATATTATATTTATGCCTATAGCGCCTTTTAGGCAGTGACCTCCAGGGCTCGGGTGTTATGCCCTGGACGTTCACTTGAGGGCTGTGATGGTTGACCCTCGCCCGTGGTGGCACAGGCAGGCTTTTTATGGTGACGCCTGTGATTCAGCTCATGCCGCCCCCTTGTGTCCTCCGACGTACTCGCAATCGAAGGCAGAGTTTTGGCAGCATGTGGGTGTTCTTAGGCCACACGACGATATATATATATATATATATATCTATATATATATATATATTATATATATATATATATATATATATATATATATATAATATATATATAATATATATATATATATATATATATATATATAATATATATATTATATACTGTATATATATAATATATATATATATATTATTTATATATATATAATATTATATATAATATCTATATATATATATATATATATATATATATATATATAATATATATATATATATTATATAATATATATATATATATATCTATATATATATATATATATATATATATATATTTATATACATATATAATTATACTGATATATAACGTTAAAGGTATTTAGACTGGCCAGGCGTTCTTGATCTTGGCCCGAGGTCGCCGCGGGAGCCGCCTGACTGCATATCGGTCTGAACGAGGCGCTTATAGACAGCGATAGATAGATAGATAGACAGACAGACAAACAATGAAATGCTAAAAAAAAAGGCAATTAGGCAGGCGGAGACATAGAAGCAGACGAATAGAGAGGCAAATGGAGATAAAGATTAATTTCCATCAATTTTCACCACTACTGTCCTCCAGGGTCACACAACGCCATCACATCAATGCACTGCTATGCACACGAACAAAGAGAGGTGAGAAAGGACATAAAATTTAAAAGCAGACGCAGGCACACAGAGATAGCAAGATATCAAACATATCTTTGTAATGAGCTAAGAACTTCCTACGTCTCTGTAGATCTTAAATCAAAAGTAGGTATAATGGTTGTCATTGTACATGCTACAGGAGCACAGAGGAGATCCACCTTTACCCAAAGCCGTCTGTATGTTACATACAGACGGCTTTACTTTACCCCGGCAGCCACAAGTGTTCCGTCCGTGGACCGCACCCCGCTCAGTCGCTAGCCACATATATCTGCGGCAACAACACTGTCCGTCGCTGTCATGATGAAAAAAGGTCATAACTTCGACGAAGCTGCAGAATACAGTACTGTAAGAAGACTTAGTGCTGTCTGTCTAGCGTCACTATAGTTTGATAAGTGTTGACCTCTGCTTCACTGAGTGTATAATTCTTTTCTTCTAAATTTTGCTTAACTGGATACAATATTATCGTTGTTTGAAGATTATTTGTGTCTGTTGTTCCTGATGACAAGAGGAAGGACAACATTTTATGTTATACGTACAGTAATGATCCATGCGTAGTAATGTTTTCAAGTGTGAAGGATATACTACAAAATAACGAAACTGCACACTTAAAGGATTACCGAGTTGGAGATATTTAGTTAAGAAAATTGTGCTCATTATTTTACTTTAAAAGGCATTAAGGAATCAGTCCCGCACGAGTTGTGTCAGACATTTACCAGACTCAGCACAGTGATGGTCTCCACTTGTTGTGGTTACTAACGCGCTTTTATTAACGTGACAGTTTTCATGAAGTCATTAATTTTACCTTTTATGTACCCGATTTCCTGCAAATTTAACCATTTTACATTTTTTAATATAACATGAGGGACTCATGGACTTATAATATTATAAGTTAACGCACATATTAACACACATATATACTTTCGCCACCGTTGACCCTCATTCTCTGGGACAGTGTAGCTTTGTGAGATGGGTATATATATATCGTCTGTAGTCTAGCCAAGGTGTTCCGTCCTTATCCATCCCATGGCCGAGTTGTTATGCCTGCCCCCTCCCCATCCATCGTATTTGTGCGAGTAACAAGAGCAAAGTGTTTGTCTTTTCTTAGTAATGGAGTTCCGTGCCTTACATTCCGTGAGTGGGTTGACATTACCTGCATGCACATCAGTACTGTGGAATGTGGATAGGAGGTGCTTTTGGCTTGGTCTGTATAGGTTGCGTCTTTTTCTCCTCCATCACCGGTAACCTGTCAGCCTTATCTTGTATGTATAATTTCTTGTGTATAAAACGTAAAGAACAACTAAGCAACTCAAGAGTGCTCGGACTACATTTTGCCACACTTACTAAACTATTTCTGATCAGAATGTAGAAAAACTCAAGTCATGATGTAATTGACTCAACTTCGGTGAACAAATGAAGGCGAGTCGCTAATTATACAGACAACGATAACACCTGGTCAATCGCCGCTCCCCAAAACATCAATATAAATGTTCTGAAGACCAACACATTTCATAGGTGCCCTAACATTTATCTCTCAAGTTCAAATCGCAAGAAGGTGGGAAGACATAAAAAGGCAGAGCGGTAGAGAGTTTTCAAATAAATGACGAAAGAGTGAAATTTAGTATAGCTTACTTATGCTGAATAGAATAAGAGTAGTGGTTATAAGAAAGGTTGGCATGTTCAAAACTGTACAGTCAACTATTGTCATCGTCATCTCTCTCTCTCTCTCTCTCTCTCTCTCTCTCTCTCTCATCCTCTCTCTCTCTCTCTCTCTCTCTCTCTCTCTCTCTCTCTCTCATATATATATATATATATATATATATATATATATATATATATATATATATAGAGAGAGAGAGAGAGAGAGAGAGAAAAAAAATAAAAAAGAGAGAGAGAGGCGGTAGCAGAGTGGTTAATAGCGTCACCGGGTGCGTTCTCGAAGACCCGAGTCCGATCCCGAGTGAGACCTGTACAAAGCCGTACATCCACTTAAAATATTTCTGCACCGTCGAGTGGCCTAAGAACATCCACATGCTGCCCATAACTCTACTTTCCATTGCGAGTGCATCGGAGGACACAGGGGGGGGGGGCATGAGCTCTAATCACAGGGTCACTATAAAAATCCTAACTGCGCAACCACGGGCGAGGGCCAACCATCACAGCCCTCAAGTGAGCCTCTATGGGCCCCTAGGACCTACCATCCCACCCTTGGGTCACTGCCTACAGGCCTATAGGCTAAGATTAAAAAAAAAGAAAAAAAAAACAATCTCTCTCCCTGTTGTTTCGTATCCTTTCCCGTCTCGGCAAACTTTGCTGAAGACCCATCGCGCCTTTTCATGATCAGCTGATGCCCCCATACCCGCCAGGGGAAGAATAAGTTTCCCTAAAAGAACTTTTTGGGGTACTATGAAGAAAAATTAATTTCCCTTAACAAGTTCTCGTCCTCAAAAAGAACCCACCACCCCGGAAAATGACGGAGCAGACACCACCTTCAGGATTGGGCTTTTATGCGAGAGCCCAAAATTGCCCTTACGTGAGGGAGAAAGGGCCATTTAGGGGAAGGTTGACTCCGCCACCAAAGACCAGGTGGGGGCACGTCAAACCGATTAAAAGGGAAAACATACAAAACCCTTTTCCCGCTCACCCGACCCGGGCGAGGAAGGCGTCTGAGCTCTGGGGGACTACCCAGCGATCAGCGAATACTAACTGCCTCCTAACTCAAGTACCAGACAACCTTGACCCGGCGGGCGGGCTGCAGTCCTGCGGCCACGCTACTAGGGATAACACTGTGACCCTCACGGGGGGGAGATGCTCGGGCGCAAAAACGAGGGGTAAACCGCCCTGGTAGACGGCATAACCACTCCACTAAATGCTGCTCAATTTGGGGGGTGACCCTCTTTGAAAGCTTTTTTAACATTCCTTCTCCCAGGGACGCTACCTAAGGAGGGACACAGCTAATATCATTCCTGTCCCAAACCAGGTGCAGACAACCATTTTTCCCCCCAAAAACCCCTCCTTTCAACCTTATGTAAATCTGGAACGCTATTACTTAGCCCTCACCTACAAGTCGGGCATTGGGATACGGTTTTGAATGGTTTTTGTCAAGCCGGGACACTCCCAAACTGCCCCCCCAAAACTACTATGAAAATGAAAAAGGCCAAGACGCTGGTTTTTGATATAAAAAAAGCTTTACGGGCCAACCACTGCCAATCCTCGCTGAGCCCCAAAAATTGGGGGGAAAGGGAAAGCTTCTCCTATGGGGCAAAACCCCTCTCGGACAGAAAGGCCCGTGTTTTTATTTCAGGGAAAAGCCCTGTTTACAGGGCTGACATGGAACGCCACGGGAGGAGTCATCAGCCACACTTTTTAAATATCCTGATAAACGTGCTTGCCAACTCCTTACCCGGGGGACACGCACATCGGCTATGCTGTACGTTTTTTTCTGCAACGAGGGCAAGACTCCACCACTACCTGAAAAAATCCAAAACCCTTCTAAGGGACAAATTTAGAAATTGGCTCCCTTTCCCCCTCAGACCAAGCCCAAAAGCTAGGGCCAGCAAGGAACCCCCCCTGGACACACTAGACCCCAAGGCAAAACGTGAGGGGGTAGCGCCCAAAGGTTATCTTGGCGTCTTGTTGCCCGAAACACGCTGAAAGGCTGGATCCACTCGAAGGAAAAATCAGGCAGGAATGGATTTTGAGGGCATTCAGGAAGGGAAGGGGAGCTTCAGGCACCGTGTCCGGGCGCAAAAAAACCCTTTGGGTACCCTCCTTGTTGATTATGCCACCCTTTTTCTCCTACATATCACCACTACAGATGCGAATTCTTAAAACAAAAAGAATGGGGCGCTGAGGCCCAAATTTTGGGGGAGCACCAAAATGGACCAAAACTAAAAACTGGGGGCGGAGCCCCAAATGTCTCACTGACAGCAAGATTAAAGTTATGACGCCATTTCCTCATAAAACATACATCAGAGCCGCCCACCCCGATGAAGAAAACCTCCTTCACAATCTCTGAAGGCCCGAGGGCGGCGGGGGTTTTTAAGAACGGGATAGAGACCTCCCCTCGGTGTCGCCTGGGGGGCCCATAAATATCCCGTCATTCCTCTGGAGCGTAACGCCACGGCCCGTGGGGTCACCTTCATCACAACGTTGTCACCCCCCCGGGCGAAAAACGTGACTCCCTACCCGTGGAACAAGGGCAAAGGGTCTCAAACATACAAGGCGTCGGACCATACCGCGTGTCTACACCGACGGACACAATCCTGCCGAGGACGATCGCGCACCCTTTTGGCAAATGGGTGGCGAGGATCCTGTTCCCCGCGCCACCCCTGCGTACACACAGCCTCTGCCGAACCTCGGATTCTCATCCTCCACGCAAACTAAACGACAGCCATATCAGGGCTCTGGTCCGCCCAAACCGCCCACAGACTCACACCCTCATCGTCACGGACCCATACGCCATAGCCTGCATCAAAAAGCGGGACCGAGAATACCCCCTGACCCCCCCTTCGTCGGCGTCAAGGCCATTCAAAACATGGGCGGCGTTCCATCACAGGGGTCGCCTCCCTTTGGCATCACAGGCAATGAGGAAGAAAACGCCTTGGCCAAGCAGCGCCCATGATAAAGCATGACTTCGTTTTTCCCCAGACCCTCCGACATTAAAGGGGCACTGTGGGGGCAAAGGGGCGAACTCAGAACGGAGGGTGCCGAAAGGGGGTGGCTGCGGCAGCACGAGTGCCCGGGGGTACCCCTTTGGGGCCCGCTGGGTCCCCTGCTCCCCCCAAAAAACGTCCTCTAGTGGGTTTGTGCAGGTGGTGATATCCAGGTCAAACTTGGGTCCCCTTTGGTGGAAATTGCATCAACACGCCGGGGGAAAGGCTCGATGTAGGCTGTGCGCTACGAGGATGGGACCCTTGCTCCTACCTTCGTGTTGTGGCTGCGTTCCCCAAAGAAAACGTTTTCTGTCCCACCCCACCCTTCTGAATTTTGAAATTCCCTTCATTAGTCTCCTCCCCAAACACTAACGCACACCCAATTCTTGCCTTAGTTTTAAATCAAAGGAAAAAACAAAAAAACAAAAAAAAATGGAAGCTACTAAAAAAACAATATTGTCCTCGTTTAATGACTATACTATCTAGCTAATATTATTACCTGGATAAGCGTTAATCGAAACATTTTTTTCCCAAAAATTTAATTCAATTTTGAATAAAAGTATTGAATCTAAATCTGAATCTCTCTCTCTCTCTCTCTCTCTCTCTCTTTTCCTCCTTCTCTCTCTTCTCTCCCCCTTCTCTCTCCTCTCTCTCTCTCTCTCCCTCTCTCTCTCTCTCTCTCTCTCCTCTCTTTCTATATATTATTAATTATAGATATATAATCTCTCTCTCTCTGTATTATGTATTTATACTACTATTATTTTATTTAAAACTTTATTTATTTTTTTATATTTATTATTAATAATATATATATTATATATATTATTTTTTTTTTAAAAAAAATAATATATTACTTATCATAATTATACATTACCATACAAGCTGGGCAGAATTTAAATCCCTTTGTTTTTAAATCGTATTTAAATACTTTTGTTTATTTAAAATGTTTTAAAAAAATTGGGTTGTCTGCTTTAAAAATAGGTATTTGATCTTTTATGAGTATTTAATACATTGTTTTAAAATCTCAAAATAAAAAAATTAAAACTTTTTTATCAGTTTTTGCCATAACCCGCCCAACTTCGGGAAACCTAATGAGTCCCTTTATTTCTTTGTACCTTCTTACCGTTTTGTATTTTCTGTTTTTTTGGTGCCGTGAACTCCTCAGGACTTGAAATTTGCGTTAAATTCCCCTTCGATCACTATTTTTACTTTTTTGGGGCAGGAATACACAAACTCCAGTTCGGGTATTTATTCACAGTTAACTACGTACACAAGACGTACAATGAGCCGCCACGAATAGACTGGCAGGGCCTCCAACTCCTCACTGACCCCCACCGTCCGTGGCTACCAACAACACTTTGGTCAAGCCGTAAATAGAAAAATCAACACAATATGGGGGTTTCGCTGTAGTAAAAAGGGGATTTAAGCTTAAAGGTGCTAAGAGAGAGAAGAGAGAGAGAATTGGAGGTAATTAGAGACAATTCGCTAGGGACTTGAGCCCGACATACGCTGTATCGTCTGTTCAAAAATATTGGGAAAAAGGGGGAAAAGAAAAATACGAGAGAGGGTTTGGGGACATATACGAGGGGGAAAAGGGAATTGGGTAATGGGAAAGAAATAATTGGAGACGTACATAAAGCTCGGCCCTTAAAACGGCTTTTCCCGCCAAAATATACAAAAACAAAAAAAATAGTGTTAACTTGTTTTTTAAAAAAAAAAATTTAAACGTGGGGATGGACAAAACGTACATTAAGGCCCTTCCCTTTGTGCCCAAATTGCTGAACCGTTCTTTAGTTCAGGGTTGGGTTCTGGGGTTTGGGGTTGGTTCGCATTCCAAAAGGAAAACAAAACCCCGTTTTTTTTTGTTTACAAACAACCAGATGGCAAGGGAAGGCGAAGGGGAAACTTTTTCCTGCCTGTCTGGGGTATTCCCCGCATGATGGGCGATTTTATGATAAGAGGGAAAAATATTAGTACCATACCATCCACTGCTGGCATATTTGGCAGATATAGGTTATTGTGAGGTTGGGGAAAATGGTACAAATTAAACTGGGGAAATTTTTCACATATCACCCAGTCTGGACTTGAATGGGTTTGGGTTTGATAAATAAGCGCGGCCCTTTTTCTTCTTCTTCTTGTACCACATATAAAGCGGCGCCTTCTTCTTCTTCTTTTTTCTTTTTCTTGTGACCGTTGTTTTTTATCGCTGCTAGTCCCTTCCCCTTCGTCTCCTTCGTTAACAAAAATTTTTTTTAACTCTTCCCCTGTTTTATTTAACCTTTTTGCCATGCCATTTTCTGTTTGAACTGGGATGAAATGAAAATTCTACCCACCATGGATTGGGTAGAGAAAGTTCCGGGGTTATCTGATCCTACGCGGGGCGCCTCGGACCTAGGTTTTCGTGCCAAAAAAGAAAACCCCGAATTCTTGGGTTTTCCCTGAACTGGTTTTATGAAATGTGCAAAAGGAAGGGCCTTTATAATACATAGAGAAAAACAAATAAAAATGAACATTTCCCTATATACAGACATAGGGAAAACAAAAAGGGAAGCAAAAAAAAAAATTAAAAGGGGCTTGCAAAAGGGTTTATGGCGGTCCGGAACGGGTTGGGGTAAGGTGGGGGGGAGGGGTAGGAAAAAATTTTATGAAGGGGGCGGGGGGTAGGGGAAAGGGCGGGGGAAAAGGGGGAGGTTTTGAGGGTCAGGGAGGGGGCCTGACTCTCCGAAAAGGGTCAATCACGTCTTTTTCATGGGCTCCCTCCCCAATGGTGCTTTTGTTGCCCGCTTTTTTTTTCAAGATGCGGAAAAGGGGGAGGTGCTTTGGGCAATTTTTTGTCCCGCTGAAAATTGAAAAAAAAACATGTTCCATCTGAATTTGGGGGGGCGAACTGACTTATGTTTTGGGTGCATGGCCTGAGAGGTTGAGGAAAGCAAAGTGGCTCGGAGGTGAAATTTCGTTAAAAAACGTAATTTTTTCCCTTTGCAAAATTTTTAGGTACATAGAGAGGCTGAGGTTTTGCGGCACTATCATAAAGGAAGGCGTTTGTCCACCCCGAAAAGAAAGGTGAGGGGTCTCTTGATACTCTCTTATAAGATGATTATGGAAGCACAAAGAGAGAGTCATTCGTCCCCCCTTTGAGAAAACCCTTAGTGACTACATAACGCCTCTAAAATCTTAAAATTCGCCCTTTCAGTAAGACCGTTAGCGCTGGGTGATGGCAACAAAGAATGTCTACGAATGTTGAAGCTGCACATAACTCAGAAGAAGTTCATTTTGAATTCCCGCCTTTTTCGGAAAATATGCTTTTGGTGTTGTGAAGGATTGATTCATATCAAAAAGAGCTCGAGCCCCCAGACGCTGCTTTTTCACGGATGACGGGTTGTACGGGCAACGATAATGTCCTGAGAAACCAAGGATCGGTTTTTACAATTGTGACCTCCCAGGGCGAGGGTTTGGCAAGGGGGGGCTCGCGGGTGAGAAGGCCCTTTCTAGGGGAAATTGTGAAGCAGGGAAAAGGGACCGGGGAGAGACGACTGTCGTCCCTTTGAGAGAAATAATGCCTTCCCCCCCAGCGGGGCTTACGTTGCGCATTCATGAGGACTCTTTCCCTTATCTCCGATTGCGGCTGAGCCTAAACCCAAAGGGCGCAACCGTAACAGATCGGGGGAAGGGGGTCCGCAAAGACTTTATTTACCCGGGAAAATACTATGGATGGACGATAATCCTCTAGAATACCATCCACTGCAAACGACCGGGGGAAATTCGAACCTTTAAAAAATCTTTGATACCTGATGTCTGTGTAACGTAATGGGGGATCCTAATGAGGTCGGGGGAAAATGACTAAAACCCCAATAAAAACAAGTGTTTCAAATCGTAAACCCAATAGGTGACTCAGCGCTACTGAGACGACGACTAGCGTATGCAAATGGGGGATTCTTCCCTCTGTCGTCTGCTTGCAGAGACGCGCAAGACCAAAACCTGATCATCCCCTTTTCAAAGATGAAAGCTTGTCGAAATCGAAACTAAACCGGCCCGTGGTGAGAGTCGTTTGAGGTATTAAATGCGTTCCTGATCATCACCCCAAAAGAACGCAGCGTCTTTTTGAAGCAAACGTAGCAAAGGGGAAGAGAGCGTGCTATTGAGGGACAATTGGCGGTAGAAAAACCCATGACCCGAAAAATTGGGGTTTCCGTAAAAGAGGGGGGGGCGAGGGGAAATTCTTGCCGCCGCGTCTTTCTCTGACTATTAACCCTTCGCGTCAAACAACATGACCCAGGAAAGAGAAGCTTCTTGAGAAAAAGACACTTTTAGCTTGACTTTTAACCCCGGGATGAGAGGACCTCAAAAAAACAGTGAGTCGTCGAAGTGAGTCTCCATATGCGTGACCTACCACTACGTCATCCGTAAACAAGACACGTTACCGAGGGGATCACAAAAAATTCGTTAAAGAAACTGAAAACGATAGGCAATTTTTTAACCCTAGGCAACGTAGTATAAGTGGCCCCGGGGTGCTGAACCGTGAAGGACGCGATTCGGGGGCCAAAGGGGACTTTCCGAATCCGGCATAAACAAGAAGTAATACCGCGTTTTTTTTCCCCATGACTGCAAAAATCAACAACGGGTAAACCGTTGGGAGGCAAACACGATTTAAGACGCCTGAAATCACAAATGGGCCCGAAAACCCATCTTTTTAGGAAAAAAAAAGCGGGGTGTTCCATGGGGAAATCGACGGGTCGACAACCCCTCTTCGACATTTCCTGACTTTACTTAGCTATCGCACGCTGACGTGAGGCAGACATAGGGGGAAAATCCAAGGACGCGCATCAGGGAAAGGGGCTCATCTTTTCTCAAACAATGTTACAGCCAAGAATTCCCGGAGAGCTACACCAGGAATCTGGGAAAAATAGCTGTAGAAAAGGGGGGGGTTTTTTAAAAACATGTAAAACATATCTTAGCGAAGCTTAAATTCGCAGAGAATCATAAATGCTTCGGGGAGGAAAAGTTAAACCCCTGAAACTAGGGAAAGAAACTGGGAGAGCGATTCTTTTATCGGCGAAGGGGAACTAAAACTTCACCAAACGATGCCTTTGCGAGAGTAAGGTGCCGTGAGTCACATTATGCCCAAAATGGAATATAAACCCTCGTGCACCTGACAATACCTGATTCAGACGAAAACCACGGGTTCTCACTGGTTCAGAAAACCCAACTACTCTGTACCCCCTCGGGGACTGTTGTAAGCGAACCGTAACTTGAACAAAAAGAGGTCTAGGATACTGCAGGTACCCAGAATCAATTGACTTTGGTGCGGGGGTTAACAAAGAACGGGGAAGCGAAAACAGGAGAAATTCCCGGGGGTGTCGGGCTCGTGGTTTGAAGCCTGAGAACAAAGGGGCGGGCCCTGGGGGGGGGGATGTAGGTGTGCGGTCATGAACGCGCAGTGGCGGTGATAAGTCAGGGCAGGGAGGACACAATTCCTCATCTGCCGTGCAAAGGGCACGTGAAGGTTGCAAAGCTGGACAAGACTCACCACGGTAAGTGATAAAATCTGCACCAGGAAAAATATCCACATGAAGTCGACGCAAGGTGGGGAGACAAAGCAATCCGTCAGAAGGAAGCGCATAATCTCTTAGAATGTAAAATTTGACGCGGACAGGCTTCGGCGCGCATGGAAGCGAAAACGCAACAAAATAGATCCAAGTGCATTAGAAACTTTGCCGTCAGCACCACTGATAGACACGTCAGTAGGCAAGAATAAGGAATATGATGAATTGGACGCTCGTTGCAATGCATGAAACGTTGACTCTGCTATTAAGTTTATCTCGGCACCTGTATCAATGGTGAGAGCCAGTCGCGATGAAGCTACACTGACAGGAACAGCCAAAAGCTTGTCAGAGGAAGTGACATTCACGAGCGAAGGAACTACCTTGAGAGAGGGAGAAATAACGGGACCCGGTGAGGACCAAACGCGAGGAGAGGAGGAACGCGTGTGATCAACTGTCTCTCTATCTCCTCTCTCTCTCTCTCTCTCTCTCTCTCTCAGCCTACATTTAATGAGTAACAAAGGAAATAATATGTGTAATTCTTTCAACAAGTCATCAAAACATTCACGGTCCCGTTATAATCAATATATTAGATATTTCAATTCAAGTTTTGTGCTGGAGGAAGAGACAAAGTAAAAAGTCAGGTCACAGGTGTGACTCCTCCACCATCCCTTGGGCACACCCTCACCACGAGACTCGTCTTCATCTCCTCCAGACCTCTCTCTCTCTCTCTCTCTCTCCTCTCTCTCTCTCTCTGTTCTATCTTTTTTTTTCTTCTCTCTGTTCTATCTTTTTTTTTTTCTCTCTCTCTCTCTCTCTCTCTCTCTCTCTCTCTTCTCTCTCTCTCTTCTCTCTCTCTCTCTCCCCTCTCTCTCTCTCTCTCTCTCTCTCTCTCTCTCTCTCCTTCTCTCTCTCTCTCTCTCTCTTTAAAAAAAACATAACATACAGACAGGAGAGTCACGGACAAGGCATGGGAAAGGTGATAATTTTGGCTGCTATGCTGCCCTAGGGCTAATCCAACACCTAATCCCTTCCCATTTCGCCAGTACACTCGACTCCTTTCATCGTTGTGTGTGTGTGTGTGTGTGTGTGTGTGTGTTGCTTGAAAGTATTACATAAGAAAATAAGGAAGCTACAAGAGGCCGTGAGACCTATACGTGGTAGTTATTAATTGAATAAAGTCTTCATTGGCTGTGACGGCCTCTTGTAGCTTCCTTATTTTCTCATGTAATACTTTCAAGCAACACACACACACACACACACACCCACACACCCACACACCCACACACAACGATGAAAGGAGTCGAGTGTACTGGCGAGATGGGAAGGGATTAGGTGTTGGATTAGCACCAACCCTAGGGCAGCATAGCAGCCAAAATGATCACCTTTCCCATGCCTTGTCCGTGACTCTCCTGTCTGTATGTTATGTTTTTTTTAAAGAGAGAGAGAGAGAGAGAGAGAGAGAGAGAGAGAGAGAGAGAGAGAGAGAGAGAGAGAGAGAGAGAGAGAGAGAGAGAGAGAGAGAGAGAGAGAGAGAGAGAGAGAGAGAGAGAGAGAGAGAGAGAGAGAGAGAGAGATTGATTGATTGATAATTTTATTGGCCTTAATATTATACAAGTTATTATACATGTAGAGAAAATGTCAAAGCCTTTGTCCATTGAGTCGTAACTCTTTTATGGACTTTATGCTAAAATAAGAGGTCAGCAGATGTAGCGTGTAGGACGGCCTAATGCTAATTTACATATGAAAAACTAAATTAAATAAAAAAAATTATATTCCCTACTGAATATACTACTTAATTTTATCAATTAAATTAAATAAATTTAATAAGTATATTAAAGAATATACACAAACAAGCATTCATACCATAACAGTACACATACATAATAGTACTGATAAAGAGATCAATGATAATTATCACATTAATTATACAAATCACAATTATAATAATAATAAATTAATTTTAATAGTTACTTTTCAACTTTTCTTTTATTTGCAGTTTAAATGGATTTAATTCTTTATTCCTTACATCATTTGGAAGTTTGTTCCACAGTTTAGTTCCCCGAGTGAGAACACTTTGTTGAGCATGGGAAGTTCTACACAATGGAAGTTTGAGATTATTGGTTCGTCTGGTTTGTATGCTATGCGTTGTGGTCTGAAAACCACTGTCAATTTTGTATGTATTCAACGCCTTATAAACAAAAGTTATAGTCTGATAGTCTATAATATCATGTAATTTTAGAAGTTTCAACTCACGAAGATTGGGCTTGTGTGGTCATACCGATTACTAGAGGACATTATGCGAACTAATTTTTTCTGATTTACAAATAGTTGATCAATATATGTTTTATATGCCCCACCCCAGATAGCTGAACAGTACAATAAATATGGATATGCTAATGATAAATAAATATGTCTTAAACCTTCAATATTACAATGGTTTCGTATTCTATATATTACACCTATTATTTTTGAAATATTATTCATTACATTCTCTATGTGTGTTTTCCATCTTAGCTTGCTATCAATAACAACTCCAAGGAATTTAGCTTCTTGTACCTCTTTAATAATGAGATTATCAATTTTGATATTGTTGCATTGTGTGTGTGTCATGTGTGAATGTGACAGCATACAGTGAGTTTTATTGATATTTAATGTTAGCTTGTTACATTTTAAACCAATCAGCAACATGTACCAATTCAGTGTTCATTGTATTTCTTATATCATTTAAATCCCTTCCCTGTAGAAAAATGGTAGTGTCATCAGCAAAAAGTAAAAATTTAAGATTTTTGGTACATAGAGTTATGTCATTGATGTAAATTAAAAATAATAATGGTCCTAGGACAGATCCTTGTGGCACACCACAAGTAAGACTTTTGTACGACGATGCACTACTATTAAAGACTGTATACTGGTTCCTGCCGCTGAGATAACTTTCAAACCATCTGAAGACTGGTCCACGAATACCGTAAATCATTAGTTTCTTTAATAAAATGGAGTGATTAATAGTATCAAAAGCTTTAGATAAATCACAAAAAATAGTTAATTGATACATTTTACTATCTATTGCATTATATATGTTTTGGCAAAGGTGGTGTACTGCGAGTTCTATCGAATATTTAGGTCGAAACCCATATTGATTATCTGTTAAAAGTAAGTTTTCTGTTAAATAATTCATTAATCTATATTGCAATAATCTTTTCAAAGACTTTACTTATGGCGGGAAGAACTGAAATAGGTCTGTAATTTGAAAAAATTGAACTATCACCTTTTTTATAAACTGGAACTACTCTTGCAGTCTTCAGAATGTCTGGAAAGCATCCTTCTGTAAATGATTTGTTTATTATATATTCTAGAAATGGAGATATTTCTTCTTTGCAGGCTTTGATTACTTTCATGTTCACATCATCATGACCTGGGGCTGTAACCTTAAGATTAGAAATTACACTATTGATTTCATGGCGTGTTGTAGGCCGAAAATAAAATGAAAACAAGGTAGGTTGGGGTAAAAAACTATCAAACAATATAGGAGTTTCCTCTAAACACTGTGCTAAATTGTTAGCAACGTTGCAGAAATATTCATTAAATTCATTAGCTATTAGAAAGCTATCCGAAATAGATTTTCCTTGTGACAGAAATGAAGTCTGACTAATTTTGCAATTTTTCCCTATTAAATCATTTATAATTTTCCATATTTTTTTTGCATTCCCTGATCCTTCTCTCAATGATGATTTATAATAGTTTTCTTTCGCTGTTCTTATCACAGATGTTAACATATTTCGATATTTCTTAAATGTAGACTCGTATGTTAAGGGCCACCTTGCATAAAGTTTCTGAAGCCTATTTCTTTGTCTAATAGAGTTTTTGATTGCTGCAGTAATGTATGGTTTATTGGAATTTTTATCTTTGATCCTATATTCTTTGATTGGAAATTTTTTAATCATACAGTAGTAAGAAATTTTTCATATAAATATCAAAATCTACATTGACATCTTGACCTATAATATCAGATTCCCACCTATAATTTGACAAGAGAGAGAGAGAGAGAGAGAGAGAGAGAGAGAGAGAGAGAGAGAGAGAGAGAGAGAGAGAGAGAGAGAGAGAGAGAGAGGTAGGTCTGGAGGAGATGAAGACGAGTCTCGTGGTGAGGGTGTGCCCAAGGGATGGTGGAGGAGTCACACCTGTGACCTGACTTTTTACTTTGTCTCTTCCTCCAGCACAAAAATTGAATTGAAATATCTAATATATTGATTATAACGGGACCGTGAATGTTTTGATGACTTGTTGAAAGAATTACACATATTATTTCCTTTGTTACTCATTAAATGTAGGCTGAGAGCGAGAGAGAGAGAGATATGGAGGAGATAGAGAGAGAATGAGAGACAAGAGAAAAAGAAAGAGAGAGAGAGAGAGAGAGAGAGAGAGAGAGAGAGAGAGAGAGAGAGAGAGAGAGAGAGAGAGAGAGAGAGAGAGAAGAGAGAGAGAGAGAGAGAGAGAGAGAGAGAGAGAGAGAGAGAGAGAGATGAGAGAGAGAGGAGAGAGAGAGAGAGAGAGAGAGAGAGAAGAGAGAGAGAGAGAGAGAGAGAGAGAGAGAGAGAGAAGAGAGAGAGAGGAGAGAGAGAGAGAGAGAGAGAGAGAGAGAGAGAGAGAGAGAGAGAGAGAGAGAGAGAGAGAGAGAGAGAGAGAGATGAGAGAGAGAGAAGAGAGAGAGAGAGAGAGAGAGAGAGAGAGAGAGAGAGAGAGAGAGAAGAGAGAAGAGAGAAGAGAGAGAGAGAGAGAGAGAGAGAGAGAGAGAAGAGAGAAGAGAGAGAGGAGAGAGAGAGAGAGAAGGAGGAGAGAGAGAGAGTGAAGAAAAGAGAAGAGAGAGAGAAAAGAGAGAGAGAGAGAGAGAGAGAGAGAGGAGAGAGAGAGAGAGAGGAGAGAGAGAGAGAGAGAGAGAGAGAGAGAGAGAGAGAGAGAGAGAGAGAGAAGAGAGAGAGAGAGAGAGAGAGAGAGAGAGATGAGAGAGAGAGAGAGAGAGAGAGAGAGAGAGAGAGAGAGAGAGGAATGGAGAGAGGAGAAGAGAGAGAGGGAGGAGAGGGTGACAGGGTGGGGGAGAGGGCAGGAGGCGGGCCTTATTGACTTAAGTCACAAGAGTCACAGCCAATGACTGCTCCTGTCAGTGGGTAGTTGGCATATGTCGTCTGACCTCGAAATTAGGGTCTTGAAGTGTCAAAGGCGGTAGGAAAATCAGCGCAGGTGACTGTACATACCAAAGAAACACCACAACATTTTCTATGACTTTAAACCCTCTATCCGGACACAACGTTTCCTTATCTGCTACAGAACACGCTTTGCGCGCAACATTCAAAATCACATCCGAGTCCAGGGAGACCTAAACATTCTACGCCGACACATTCTCGACAGCTTACAGATTGACCACAACACGCACTGGAGAAGCTTAGTACAACGCATGAACAGCAAGCGTACCTCTAACTCCACTGAGCTCTGGCACATGGTGCACAGAATGAAGGGAATAAAGAGGGAACGCTTCGAGTATTTACTCGTAAACAACATCCGGGTAAGAGACCCTGTCCGAGTCACTGACGCGTTTAAGCACCACTGGGAAACGGTTTTCCGACCGCACCCTCTCCCTCAGCACATCCCCAGCACAACACACGTAGAACATATCACCACACACATGCACCGACACGACGTAGACACTATTCCTCTGGGCTACATAAACACAAACAACTTAAACTACGAAAACCCTCGCACTACCCCATTTGAGGAGGAGGATGTCGCCAGGCTACTCAAACGAACGCCCCGCAGCACACCGGGCCCCACAGGAATCACCTGGCCCGTTATCAAAAATCTCCCCCCACCGATCATTTCCTCACTCACACACATTTTTAACGCCTCGCTTGCCACAGGCTATTTCCCAAAAGCCTTCAAAACAGCCACCACAATTCTCATCCCGAAACCAAACAAAAGCCCTCACCTCGCCGAAAACTACCGTCCGATCAGCCTCCTCAACATTCTAGGAAAGACTTTTGAAAGATTAGTATGCACCGACTTAAGACGCATCTCGAGATTAAAAACCTCCTGTCCCCAAAACAGTTTGGCTTCAGGCAAGGACACTCCACCGACGACGCGCTAAACACCATAGTGGCCTACCTCAAAGGGAGCTCACAACCAAGTTTTTATAAATCAGTTCTAGTGACAAAAGACGTAAAACAAGCATTCGACACTGTGTGGCACACAGGACTCAAATATAAAATATGCAACGACTTTGACCTCCGTCCTCTGACCAAAAGACTTTTATGCAACTTCCTGACAGACAGACAGATGAGGCTCCGACATACAGACATACTTTCCGACCCTTTTACACCACTAGCCGGGGTCCCCCAGGGCTCTATCCTTTCCCCAACTCTCTTTAAAATGTACACTCATGACCTACCTGACCCAATACAACGACAATCTCTGACCATCCAATATGCAGACGACGTGACCCTCCTAGCACGCGACACAAAATTAGATCACTTAACTGACCGCATCCAAAGGGAAATCACTGCAACCAGCCTATGGGAGCTCAAGTGGAGGATTCACTCCCACCCTCAGAAAACCAAAGTCACTTACTTTAAAATAAGACGCGAGAGGCCGAGACAAATATATCTATACCCGTTTCTCCCACAACCCACACCAATCCCCCGAAGTAATAATAACACAGTACTCGGCCTTAGCATACATAAAGACCTCAAATTCAACCACCACACAAGCACCAAATTAGGTACCGCGGCCAGAGTGCTTTACAGCCTGGTTAGGTTCAAATACAGTTGCGCGCGTACAAACTTGCACCTCTACAAAGCCCTTGTTCTACCTCATCTAGCTTACTGCCCCCTTGTTCTCTTCCTAGTGGCACAAACTAATCTTCGCAAACTACAGAGGATCCAGAACAAGTCACTACGCTCCGCGCTAGGAGTAAAGTGGTACGACTTCCGGACCTCTTCCTCTCTTCACGAGGAGACCAACATCCTTCCCATCAACATCACACTATACAACAGAGCACAAAAACAACTCACCATGTTCCAACACACACATGACACAATGTACACCTTCATCGACACTCTCCCGCGAGCTAACCGTCTTCCCCGAACTAACTTACTAACGCCAAACCCAAACCCCCCACTTCCAATCTACACATAATCACTTCACTGTTTCCCACTAACTCCTGTTATTTCCACTAACCCCTTTTTTTCACCCTTTTCATATCCGGGAGGGTCAGGCCTCTGGGCAGACCTTCCTTGCACACACTCTATGGTATTGTTTTAGAGATGTGCCAACCGATGGCAGTGGCGAGTCACAGCAGCCCAGGCCACGACCACGTTCTGCCATGAACGGATTCCTCAACAGAGAACACTCAGCATCGACCCTATCCTTTTCCTATCCTTAAATAACCACACTCTTCCAACAGGCTTCCTCAGGGCGAGGCACGCAGTCGGTCCCGGCGGTTTTTTTCTCACTTATTGTCTTATAGCTTTGTAATCATCTTTTTTGTTTTTATAAGTGTTTTTTTTATTATGCTGGTGCTGCGTACACCGCCCTGCACCTCTACAAACGGTTCAGGGTTCGGAGGGTTTTCCTTCCAGGCGGGCCAAGACTGACAAGCCATGGGTGGCCACGGCTAAATGACCGTGACCAGCGGAGCCGCCGACGGTCCGTCTTCCGGAAGGATCCCCCCCCTCACCACACTCTCTAACCATCTGTCCTTCCTCCGTACGAGTTTCACAGGAAAGCCAAGACTGATGGCGGCGCAAGGCAATGTGCTAAAAGTTCGAGATCCCGGACCCTTGCGTCGTCACCGACGGCCTCTACACCCGCGGGGGAGAAGACCTGGATACACCACACACAGCGGGGATGAAGACTGGTTGTCTTTCGGATCGTCCGTCGGGTTGTAAATCTATCGGTCGGTGGGGATGCAAATCGGTCGAAAGTCTCTTCGTTGTCCTTCTCAGCCACTCTCACTATCCTTCCGTGGTTCGGACGAAGCCACATTAAATCCAATGACCCCTTTGCTATGCGGAGGTATTCTTTTCCCCCCTTTTATGCTGCTGCAAAACATTTTACTCCTACAATCCACTCCGTTCCACTCCCCCCCCTACCCCTCCTGTAACTCACTGCTACTATCCTACCGTGGTTCGGACGAGACCACATTAAATCCAATGACCCCTCTGCTATACGGAGGTAATCTTAACCTTTTTACGCTGCTGCAAAACTTTTTACTCCTACAATCCACTCCGTTCCGCTCGCCTTCCCCTCACTATCCGTGGTTCGGATCCCACGAAAAACTGTAGGTCCCTCCGCTATACGGAGTCCTTCTCCCTCTGTCCACTCTTTGGTAAAAATAAAACAAAAACAAAAAAACACTTAATCTCAGACCTCTTTCACTCATTTTTTCACTAATCTTTTCCTCCTTGTGGTATGTTTTGGAATGGAGGGATGGGGTTGAGAATGATGCCAGCCGCCCGTGCGAGGTGCCGTGGCGCTTGGGGGGGGGGGGGGGAGGATGCGCGAGTACATGGTAGTGACAGAACAAGTAAAAACTATAACCCAAAATCAAGACAAGTAACAAAAAACAAACAAGATAAGAAGAAAGAAGAGAAGAAGAAAGAGAAAGAAAAAAAACAAGTCTAGCCTGAAGACAAGCAGGAAGATCAAACAAAAACTGAAGAACCCTGCGGTGGGCGACGGATGTGGGCGCGGGGTTGTCTTGGGTGTGTCCGGGGTTCCATCTTTCGAGGCTCATGCCTGCCAAGCCGTCCCAGAGTGGTTTCTGTTTGCTCGTGCGAGTTGAGAAAACGTGTCGAGACCGACCCACAACAACATACAAACACTTACAGCACATGGGTTAAGCCCCGGAGACTTTTTCTCTTACTAGCCTCCTTTCTCTCACCCATCTATTCTTCTCCCTGTCCCCATCTTATCCCCTCCTGCTTTCTCTTTTGTTGATTTGATTTTGATTGTTCTTTCTGCCTCATCTTTCTCCGCCTTCAGAATTGCTGCGATTTCACGCCACGCATCGGCCCTCTTAAATCTATGTTTATATAGAATATGGGTAGGATCCCAGAGCAAAGTGTGTCCGCGGTAACAATCGATCAATTGTAGCTACAGTCTGTTCCCTCGTCCACTCCATGGTTTTGTCCTAAGTAGGCCTACAACGAGTGAACCAGTTGCCGTCGCTGTTGGTGTGTTTCTGTGTGTCTGTCCATATATCTCCCGACATTAACTCGTCCACCATATATAACCAACATATCACCTAAATATCAGTACCAACATGTCTACAACATTGAATCATTCCCGACCTCACAACTTGTTGCCTACTATGTTGTATTGTGTGTTGCCAATAGGTTTTGTTGCCAGTGTGGACGCACCTTTAGGCTTAAGCCGCGGTCACTCGAGTAACTTTTCCGTCAATATTCAGCCGGCAATATTCAGCAAAGGCAATACCTTGCCGTGTTTTGGTCACACGGACTTTCACAGAGGTAGCCGAGTTTTAATGCCTATTTCGGCTTCTCAAGCCGTATCTGAAGAAGCGTCTTTAGAAAAATAGGGATAAATAGGGAGAAACTGGTTCACAAATAGGGTGGTGAATGGTTTAAATGGATTCTTGTGTATGGAAGCGCGTCAGACATCAAACATCGAACATTCAAACATCAAAGTGATCAACAATAAGTTGGTCCAGTTCAGTATCCCCTAAAATTTTCAGTTATTAATAGACAGTCAACAAAGAAAATAGAAAACCATCCCTAACTCATGTAACTTTTCCTAAGTGTATTATATCCTTCAAAATGCTTAAAAAAATGTACAAGACTTCACAATTCGTATTGTAATCGGTTCTTGCTACTATGTAGGCGTTTATTTTAGCTTCTGTATATTGAATTAGAGCGTGCATTAAAAATGAATGTCAAATAATATCCATTGGTGGAAGGAATTACAGCAATGTGCTTGCCGAAAGACCGACATGTTGGTCTTCAAAAAACAGCGCAATTATAGCCGAGTTTGGGCCGCGTTTGAGTTGCCGACTGTAATATTGCCAGAAACGTTGCTCGTGTGACCGCGGCTTTATGGTGTGTCCACACTGGCAACAAAACATGTTGGCAACACAAAATACAACATAGGGGGCAACAAGTTGTGAGGGCGGGAATGATACAATGTTGTGGACATGTTGGTACTGATATTTAGGTGATATGTTGGTAACACCGGTGTGGACGAGTTAATGTCGGGAGATATCTGGACGACACACAGAAACCCTCCAACCTGCGACGTGCTGGTTCATGTCGTTTTAGTGTGCTTCTTAGTGTTACAAACTCAATTTGTGACAGTGTAGCGAGGGAACAGCACTGTACAATTAATCAGATTTGTTACCGGTCGGACACACTTTGCGCGTCGGTGGACTCCGCTACCCATTAGTTCTATATAAACCATCTGTATTTTAGATCCCGTGCTCCAGAGACGAGTGTGGACGGGCCTCACAAGAATCTACTTCACTATTGCCAACATTTCGCACAACATTGTAACACATGTCGCTTACATTGTTGTAGACATGGTCATCAATGTCGGGTGTCTGTTGTGTTTCGTCGCTGTGTTTATTCACTTGTCTGTAGACTAAATGTGTGTTGCAGTGTGGACGAACCATATTAGTCACACCACGAACACATTCAGAATGAGAACGGTGCCCATGAACAAAGTACACAGTCACAAACACTAGGGCTTACACTATGTAATGGGCAGACTGACCGCGGCAACACGATAATAGTGCTCAGTCGAGTCCCTTCCACTCACCTCTACGACTACCTTGGGGATAGAGGAAAAGTCATCGTGATGTCGAGTTAGGGATGAGACTGCTCGCTATGGCCTGAAGCGCAGTAGGCCCTCATATCACTCGTGTGAATACTCGGTTTGTTTTCGAGGCGACGTAGAGTCGAGAGCTATGATCGGAGTCGTGTCGGAGGCAGAGAACCAAGGTGATCAGGCCTGGCTGGGTAGTTACATCGATAGGCAGGTACGAGACTCCGAAGGACTAATACTACACGAATAATACATGTAATAGAAAACAATCACTTGGTTAAAGAACTGACAATATATTATTATATAATTAATATATATATATATAATAATTATATATATATATTAATATATAGTCAATATATATATCATTATATATATTATATGATGGATATATATATATATATCATATTTATAAATATCTATATCTATATATAATCTCTATCTCTATATAATATCTATATCTAACACTAATATCTATATTTCTATATATAATATCTATATCTTCTAATATCTATATCTATATTCTGATATCTATATCTATATCTAATCTATCTATCTATTATATATATATTTATATATATATTATATTATATATAAAACTATATATATATATATTATGTATATATAACTCACCAATTACATTTTTTTTTTATTTCACTTCTCGGATATCGGCCGCGCTGGCCAGACGTTCTTCCCAGTCGCGTCTGAGCTTCGTTCATACCACAGTCTAATAGACTACCACAGTCCATACCACGTGTACATAGCTTAGCGAGTACAAATATACATACACGTATCTATGTGTACTGTATCAATCCCGCCTACAGCATTAACGAAAGAAGGTAACCTTTTACTCACCGGTGCACATCTTCTTTGGAGCGTTTGACGACTAACACGTGTCCTCTTGTTCCCGCTCTCGTGCCACTCGCCACCTACCAACCTTGGCTGTTCCCTGCTGGACCGCATGGTGCTTCCCCTTGCAGAGGAGGAGCGCGATTATGCCGGATTCGCCGGCCCAGAAAACACAAAAAATTGTCCTGACCGCTAAGATGCTGTGTACCAAGCAATAACCATGATATTTTCTTTCCTACCGCATTCTCTTCAACCAAATCCAATAGATTACTCTTCGTAAAATACAATTATTTAATTTAAAAAGGTGATTAGATAGTTATGCTGTTGGCAGCGGTGTTGACTCTGAATAGGCCCATTGCAAGTAAATTATCGCCCGTTGCATCGCGTTTTCGGCACAGCCAGAATCATTTGAAACACTCCACCCGTTGGTCCCACTGGTTGCGTTGCTCACTGGTTGCGTTGTCCATTCTTGTCCTCTGTCCTTATTCCATCATATTTTCTTTCTCAACCATTACGGCGGTTTTCAACATACCGAGAGTGACATTCATGACACTGTGCATGACACGTGTCATAATTAAGGTAAAACTTAGGTGTCAGGGAGGCCTTATGCTGTGTGATGAAGATGGTGATGTGTGGAGAAAACGGCCGGTGGTGTGGGTGGTCCGCCGATTTAATTGCTTTGTGGCGACTGGCCATTGGCCACTGGCCACGACTTGCATTGGTGGATGGTCTTTCGTAAAATCCAAGACGGTGCTTGGACGAAACAAAAACAACGGCTCCTGAAGAGGATAAAGGTGTAGTCGATAAGTGGAGGTGTGGGCCTGTGACAACCATTGCTAAATGCAAGAATGCTCGTCCACATCCCGCGGTGGATATTGCCGACCGTGTACCTCCACCGGGGGATAACAAGAATTGTTCTCAGAGCGCGCCAGTGTCTGACTTTGGGCAGGCGTAACCAACACAAGCGAAGTCCCAAGACGGCATCAGTAGTTTTTACTGTTTTACACATATCTAATACTTTTACTATAATGTTAATTTATCATTTTTTGCCATTAAATAATATCCCCGCGCAGCTTAAGTTAGTGTTCACCCCACTTATCTGAGGCTGTATTTTGGGATGTAGAAAACAGATGGGCCGATTGTGCTTGTGCGTACATTAGGACCACGGCAGCCGCAAGGTTCATGGTTTCCTGGACGTTCCTGCGCCAGGTCTGTGGTTACCTAGTTATAGTTACTAGTGAAAACACAAGTAAAGCGACTAGCTTCGACAGCGACGTCCTTCGTATGTTTAAACGTAGACAAACATTGTCCTTTGCAGAGGGCGGTAAAGTTTATGTTCATTGTTGGATGGCGATATTATCTGGCGTTAATCGATGGTTTTTTATAGATACAGAAATCATACTACCCTGTGTGCACGACAATCTATATGAACTTTCAGTAATCAGATGGAGAAATATAATTACACACCAAGCACATTTGACGTAACAGTTCCTTAAAGGCCTGATACTCCGGACCATACTGAGTAGATCATACTTTCAATACTATTTCTTCTAAACTGCAATGTTCATGGTATGGGCAGAGTAATCAAACCCTTGGTTTTTTATTACTACTTAAAACCTGATTTCAACATAAGAACATTTAGATTGCCTTATTTTGGTTAAAATAACAATCAATATTGATCGCTATCACCAATGAACCCCAGTTGTCCAGCAAGTTGGCCTATAGTTCCTTGCACTGACGTCCACGATCTAGCGGCTTCAAGCCAAATGCCGCCCGTCGGCGCTCTGAAGCTTTTTGGTGGTGAGCAGGACGCAACAGCTGAAGTTGGCGAGGGCTGAAGATGTCAACAATATGGTAATTTTCCTCTACCCAAGATATATGTTTTATATGCAGTATAAAGAATACTGTTTCTTGGAAAATGTTTTTGTTCATATAGTATTATCACGAGAACACAGTAAACAGTAAAAAACAGTAAAGAAATGCCATTATGAAACTGAAGAAATATGCATTAAATTAATATTCACTTAAACTCGTCGCCCATATAAAAGTTTGCCAGACAACTTTTAACATGTGAACATATCAAATCTAGATGCGGAAATTGTATATTAATTATCCATTGTGTTTTAACTTTTCTGATAAATAATTAGCAAAAAAGATGCATGAAATTAGCGTTAACTAAATAAATCACATCATCAATCGGGTAATTTTCCTCCATTGATGATTGTTATTTATTTACTTACTATATTTAGTTGTTCTGATAAATATTAGCACCACATGCATAAATTAGCGATAACACAAACAAATTTAACATCATCAATCGAACATTACCCATTGATGAAAATATTTAGTTAGTTTACGCTAAGTATGCATGGTGCTAATTCATTTATCAGAGAAATGAAATATATCATGAAAGCTAATCAAATAACCCGCTAATATTGATATGCTCCATGTTAAAAGGTAGTCTCGCAAACATTTTATATGTGGTGAGACGAATTAAGTGCATATTGGAATTTCATGCATATTTTGTTTTTCATTCTCATTATAGCTTTATATTTTGTAGTTTTACTGTGTTTGTATGTTATAATATTATAGAACAAACATTTCCGAAGTAACAGTAACATCATTTATACTGATAAACATATATTGTAGGGGAAAATTAGTACAGTGGTGGGCGTCGTTATCAAAAATTACTTATTCAAGCCGTTAATCCGTTAGACCAAAAAATTAACCTTCGATAACCATTAGAATCAGTTAATTCTTTAAAAATGTAACGGAAGTTATCGAAAACCGTAAACGTTAATTTTTATTATAGACAAAAAAACAAAATCAGATTTTGCTCTAAAAACACCCTAAAACACCTTTGAAAAGTGCCAAACTATAAATCACGCCTTTATATGGGGTTTTGTAAGGGCTTTAAGAACCCAAAAGCTATAGTTTTTTTTTTGCTTTCAGAGTTTAAAAAGGCTGATTTTATGGTTTTAACTTTAGTAAAAAACCCTAAAAAAGGCAGATTTGCATAGTTTTTGGCCCTGTTTAAGGTTTTTAAAGGCTTTTAGAGCAGAAAGGGTGAACAAAAAAGTAATAAGTGGGTTTGTATCGGGGTTGAAAAGAATGACGCGTACAATAGTAACTCATGCCTAAGGACTCTACATCTGTATGAAATTCTTGAAAATGATAACTTTTAAACGTGTAACGGTTTTTATGAATTTTTGGGTAGCGGACTTGGAGTTAACGGAAGTTAAATATAACGGAAGTTAATTGAGTCCATACCTGATTTCCAAGTTAACCTAAGTTAAATCGTTAACGAAAATGTGCTAACTTCGTTAATCAACAGATTAACGGATTTACGGTTTTGGTGCCCACCTTTGGAAAATTAGCCATAAGCCGGCCCAAGACACGGGCGGCAAGTGGAGCTTGTTGGTCCTCCACGCTCGCATCTCCCGCGTCTTTCCGCCTTGCCACACGATGGCTGTGACGTCAGGGGGGGGGGGGGGGGCTGCAAGGCCCCTATCTAGTCAAGAATTTATGGACATTTGGACGGGAATCTTAATATTCAGTGTAGTTGCCCCCTTTATCAATCATTCAAACATACAGTATATTGCCTAATGTCGAAATCAAACCAACACGAATATTAAATACAGAGATGGCTACCAATACCCATCCTGACTGCCTAATGCAGCAGTTCTTAGTTCCTTGAGTGCACCGATTACCCTCAGGGTATACTGAAATAACGTAAACTTAAGGGTGTAATGGGAAATGAAGTTGCATTCACATGCATGCAATATCTTTCGGCTTTGGCCAAACAATGCTTTCAGTAATAGTGACTTTCTTTCTATTTTATGATATAATCAAATGTATTGTATTATTTTTCCTGCTGTTTTTTTGGTGTGAATATTTATCTGAGAAAGTAGTGAAAAAGTCATAACACAATTCTACTTCTTTGTAGTAGTATGGATTAATGCATAATATTTGAGTAAGGTCTAGTTCCAGATCTGAAACTGGGTGTGGGTTCGTGAGGCATCATGCGCAATGCTTTCATAAGGAATCAGCTTCACTAATTTTGGCATACAAGTAGCGAAGCTTCGAGAATCAGAATATGTCGAGTAACGCTGCCTTAATACATCCTCCTTCGCCAGATGAAAAACCCGTAGTTGTCATCAAAGGGTTCAAGTGGTCGGTGGAACGCGATGGCCGCGGGCAATGTGAATCGAACGGTCCTCGTGGGACGTCAAGTGAAATGACGTTGCTTGATAACTAAATACGATCCTTATCATAAGGCTTGTTTCCCGATGTTCTCAAGGTCACCTGTTTTCGTTTATATGACCATTATTTTAAATCAATTCTTTGATTAGTTTGAATATCCTTCGATCATTTAAAGTAATCGTCCAGACCCATTTTTTTATTTGAATAGATATATGTTGACTGTTTCCTTCCAAACACTTATCCCAAAAAGAATTAATTTCCACGCCTTATTAGTTCCGAAAAAAACACGACATTTGTAAAAACACCGGGAAAAGAATTGCACCGTTCCATTCGCCGCCGAATTTTTACTGATGCGTGTCACAGAACGGTGTTTTCAACAAGAGAGAGAGAGAGAGTCGAGATGAGAGAGCTAGAGAGAGAGAGAGAGAGAGAGAGAGAGAGAGAGATGGATGTGATGAATGAAATCCTTTAAGATCTGCTATTATCTCATCCCCTAACTTCATCCCCAAAACCCGACGCCACATCCCCCAACACCCACAATATAACTGTGGACGTTCCCACCGCACATCGCCCAGACCCCGTCCCGTTCCACCGCACATCCCCACTTCCAACACCCCATCCCTTTCCCCCATCCACATCCAACCCAACACCAACCGCTTGTCCCACCCACATCCCCACTTCCAACACCATCCCCTTCCCGCCCCACCAACAACCCATCCCCTTCCCCCACCACCAACATGCCACCCCCTGTTTCCTCAACCACCACACCCATCCCCATCCCCCACCACCACACCCATCCCCAACCCCCACCACAACACCCTCCCCTTCACTCCACACACCACATCGCACCCCTTCCCCTCCATTAATGACCTATCCCCTTCCCCCGACCACTACACCTAGTTCCCTTCCCCACCACCAACACTCCATTCCCTTGCCCCTACCACCAACATCCACCCTTCCCACACGGAACACCAACAACATTACCCATTGTTTGCGAAAGTGCTTCCGCAAACGCAGAATTCGCAAACATTTACACTTCCGCACATCCGCAACGAATTCCGGACTTCGCATTTCGGAATTTTCGATTTTGCGTTAGTGTTTTACGGAAGTGATAAATTTTTAATATCTACTCTATCTATTCCACTATATATATATATATATAGTATGAGGTATATATATACGTATACTATATCATAATAAGTATAGTATATATATGAGTACATAGTATATATTACTATATTATATAGTAATTATGATATATATATGATATATATATTATATATATATATATATATAATATATATTAATACATATATATATTATATATATATATATATATATATATATATTATATAGTTATATCATCTAGTATAGTATATATATATATATATATATATATATATATATATATATATATATATATTAATGATATACGTATATAAACTATATTGATAACAGAGCGATGAGCGAGAGCGAGAGCGAGAGTGCGAGAGAGAGGAGAGAGAGAGTAGAGAGCTATATCGGACACCTTGCCCTCTACTGCACTGGACTCCGCCCACGCACAACGAGCCCAAACCTGCTGAACTGACATAACCACCAAGTGTAGGGAACTAGGCTTGAAGGCTGAATGTGGCAAAATCCAAGGCCATGGGCCTTTGGGGTCGTGACGCTGGTCCCGCGCGCCCCCGCTCTATATCCTGGACACACCACTCTCCTGGTCACGTCTCACTCAGATACCTTGGGCATCTTGGCTCGACACCGATCGACGCACCAACCTCCGCATCTCCACCTAGCTTCCCCGCAGGAGCGCGAAAGCAGCAGGTAATCTCATCCGTTCCTAGGAGCGCAGTAATCACTGGCTTACACACAAGTGAAGGGGGGCCACTTTTCCAGGTGAAGCGTGGCACATTTGTACATTCCGGGGGCCATCCGCTCTCGATCCTGGACTAGTGCTTTCATTGCCTTATTTCCCTCACGAACACCCTACAAACCAAAACTAAGAGGCCACACAAACACGGCCTGTAGAGTCATCATCAACTACCCCCAGATGGATTAAAGGTCTGCACCCTGCAGCAGGAGTGCCAGGGTAGTCCCCGACTACGGCGCCGTAATCGAGAACGGACCACCTGCCTGCTCGCCCAAATGACCCACCTTGCCCTACCCTACGCCCCTCCGCTCCAAGGTGAGACTCATCTTGCCAGGGCCCCGCACAACCTTCGGCGGCAATGTTGGCCAGCGTGCGCTGCAGAAGCATTCTCACTATGAGAATACACGGACACCCTCCTCAGTAAGGGCGAGGACTTCCCTCACCCGAACTTCGCTACGCCACCGCCTTTGGAGCCCTCCCTCCAATCACCACAATCACTCCCCCAGTCTTGAACGCCCAAAGCACACTGGCTCCCCGCTGCTTACAGCTTGGAAATGAGACAGGTCATGGAGGACTTTGACACCCCTGCTCCCCCTCACTTTATTTAGAGTGACGGGTCAGTAGATCCTGCCACAGGAGCAGCGGAGGGCTTTTGTGAGGCGGGACAAACCACGAACCCTGGCGTCACAGATGGCGCCAGCGTGCCTCCAGGCCTGAACTATCGCCATTCGTGGCGCTCTTCACCACGCCCTGGAGAGTCACTCCCCTCATGTCCCATTACCCACAGACTCCAAATCCTCTATCCAGGCCCTCAGAGACACACACGCACACAGGACAACATTCACCTCCTCACCTCCACTCTTCTTCTGGCCCGCGACTGGCTGCACGTGGCTGCAAACTCACCTTCAATGGGTTCTCCACACCATGTAGGCTTAGTGGCAACGAAGGCAGCTGACGGAGCCTGCAAAATTAGCCGCTTCCCTCCCCAGCCCCACTACGGCCTGTTTCTGCCCACCTCTCCCAAAACTCTACTTAAAATAAAGTCTGCCTCGCCCGCCTTGTCCCCCAGCAACACGAGGCCAACGTCGCCCTGTCATCACCCTCTGCCTCCTGGTACGCTTGCTGCAATCAGGTTACCACCCACTTCCCCAAAGACCCATCCATCGCCCCACACGTACGGGACCGACTACACCGTCTCCCGCCTCGCTTTTCCTTGCTTTGAGGAAATCCGCCAGGGCGCTGTGGACCTCACCTGTGATCCACTGCCAGGTCACCTCCCCCTTTGCACTCAGCACTACCTCCTGATGCGAGGCAACCTCCCACCTCAGGGAACGCCCCCACCTCATCCGCAAGCCCGGGCATCCAGGTGCTGCCCGCCGCTGCTGCTGCGGTAATCAATCTGCCCCTCCGGCCACTCTCTAGACCTGCCCCCGTTTGGGGAGTACCTACCGGCCCCCACCAAGGTAGCTCCAACACACTTCTGCTTTTTTTTTATTGGTAATGCCATAATTCCCACAGGCGGGCTGCTATAGGCAAAAGCTCGCGTCAACCACAGTGTTGACAAAAATATTAACAACAACAGGGATAGAGCACAGTTAAGGAACTTCGCGAACAATTCACAATATCTTGCTAAAACACGTTTTTATTTTATATACTCAGGCTATCCATCACTTTCAGATACGTTCGAAACTTCAATTTGTGTTCTGCATAGAAGGAGCGAGAAGCATTCTTAGACGTTATTGACGTAAATGTGTCTTTTCCTTCTAGTCAAGATGCCAAAAAAACAATCTCCCAGCCTACAGATCACGAGCCTATCATCAGAAAGCTCCTTCCTGAAATATTGGCAATGTTTGTCTTCTGATGAGGTCATTCTGTTAACAGTCTTACTAATACATCCCTGTAAAAAATATATATATATTTCCGCATTGTCCTACAAGTAAAATTACTCCATCTCAAGGTACGCATTAAGCACTTATACCTACTACCTTGATGTGATCCATTTTTCAACACCTTCACCAGGCTGCTGAAGATGGGAAGAAGAGCAGGAGGAGAAGCGTCAGCATTGGTCGCACCCATCGAGTTCTTGCTGTTCTGCATCGCCAATGTCTGTCGGGCTGGGCAACGTGTGGAGATTCCCTACCAACAGCTATTTGAGAACGGAGGGGGTGCCTTTCTGATCCCCTACCTCGTCGTACTAGTCTTCAATCGGCAGGGTGGGTGAACTGTATTTTGTTTTCTTAGGCGATTACACTGAAGTAAGAATGTCACTGGTCCGTCGCTCAGAAAAGATGTATAGATTAAATCTAAGTATATATCACAAGTATGATACAACTAAACGCTACTTTTCTTGAGGTTTACAGGGAGGAAAGAGAAAGAATTAAAAGGCACCTATAATTATAGTAAAGAGAAAAAAGGACAATGTTCGGACATATGCTATTATTGAAGGTCAATGCAATGTATTTCCCATCAGGACTATAGTACTACGAATGCCTCCCCCGTGTCAAACTTTCCCCCCTACCTTACAGGTTAATAGAGGCTTTTCTCATTCTGTCGATGGATAAAATGTTCGTCTTTATTTCGCAGCCATGTATTCCTGGATCTAGCCTTGGGGCAGTTTTCCTCATTCCTGTGCACCAAAATATGGCAGTTGGCGCCGGCGCTTAAGGTATGTCATCACTTTCAGCTTGTGCAGGCGACATAGAAGGAGGAGGCGATGGTTACACAAGGAATATTTCTTCATGAGCGAATGGGCTTTGTGCTGGGGTAATAAAATACATATGTTCATGTCGGATATATTTCCCTGCCTAACTTGTGCGTGGATAGGAACAGTACGGCCGATTATACAAGTAGGGGGGCCAAAACTTTGAGGTGTGGAGGTTGTCGATCTACAATATACTTCCCATCAGCTGAGCGGACCATTTGCAATCTGAGCCCGTTTCTCATATCTGGGTTCAACTAGCGATATAATCAATAAAATAATCATACTTTGATAATTATACTTACGCATAAAGAAAAAACCAGTAAATGATGATTGTGCGTGATTATTTCCAGCTCGGAGACAGATACTGCTTATGAAGTATCTATTTTCCATTCCACATGTATTGTGGCCTACCTTCCGGTCAGACACTTTCCCAAGGTCCACTCACCTTGTGTTGGTTGCATAGGTATTTTGTTTTATCCCACACAGGATTGGCTATGGCCACCTAATCGCTACTGGTCGTGGTGACGTATTACTGTTTCTTGTGATGGCGGTGGCGTGTTCTACTTCGCCATGTCTTCAATACGGTTCTCCCGTGGTCCCTGTGTGTGACGACGCCTGGGCGGAGGAAAACTGCGTAGACGCCTCCAGTAACCACTCACCTACAATAACAAGTCTCAGTCGTCAGCTCGAGCAGTACTATTAGTGAGCCCATACTACTCACAGACGCATGTCGAAGATAATAATATTGTTTTCATACCAAACTACATTTTCTTCCTTTGTTACTCTGCTTATCTATACCTGTTCATGTATGCATTCATTAGTTTTTCCTTTCCTGAATAATTGTCCCTTAGTCTCCTTGTCCATAATATGAGTGGTGGCCTGAAAATTCTATATGGAACTTTAGGGACCGTGAATATTTAGGTTTTACAGCATTAACATTTATTCATTCATTGGTTTTTAAATATTTAAGTAATTTTTTTTCTAATATTTTAGGATTTCTTTCCCCCCCATCCTTGCCACCGACGCAGGCAGTAAACGTGATCCATTTGAAGGATGACATTAGCGACGGTATTGGACTTCCAGACTGAGTTGACTATCTGTCCTGGTCTTCTCGTGGGTAAGTGGGTCTTCTTCACCCTGGCCTGGGCGTCAAGTCCTTCGGGCAAGGTCCGCAAGGTCACTTGCAACATGTTTACACATAATCGAAGTTGTCAATATATACATAGAGAGAATCATTGCCCTGGTTTGGTCGGGTCGCTGCCTCAATTTAGTGTCGCTGCCGTGATACTTCACGGCGTTGTTTCCCTCTACGTGGTGCTGTTTCACGCTGCTGGTCCGTGGGGTGGACGCTGCCCCGGTGCATCGACGGATGCTCTACTTTATCACGCCGAAGTGGGAAAACTACTTTGATCCGAATGTAAGTGTCCGATATGCCGCCGCCTTTTTACTCCGCTGACGAAGACGCAGGTGTTAAACACATTCACTAGATTGGACAAGAAATACAAACAGTATGCATCACTGACTAATGTGTGCCTAAGGCATGTTCCCCTCTGCTCTCGATCTTTCCGGTGTGGGTTCGCCGCAGTTTCACCATCCTTCTTCAGCCTCATCGGTCGGCTTGGCCTATCATCACTTTCTCGTCATACGGGCAGCAGCTTCTCGCAGATATTTACAGGTGTGAAATATATTATGCTTTGTTTATTGAACATAGGAAATCAAATTGAGAGAGTGAGACATGAAGATGTGGTTCGGTGATAACAGTAAGGGATTAATTGAAAAATAGTTAATTTGCAATGTTTTAAAAGTCATGGTGTGAGCAACTTCAGTGCTAATTTTCTGACGGAACGTGAAACGCTGATAACTTAATGACGTGCTATCTTAAGCATCTGCGTGCTGACGTAACAGTTTTAACCTAACGCCTAATTCCAACTCAGCAAAACAAATCTAATGAAACTAACTTGACTCAAACCTGCTGTGTATGTCCCAATATTGTCCATGTTCACTGGTTGGCTACTATCTTTTGAAGGTTAATGAATCCTTCATTTAATTTCCCGGTAAATCTTGGATTAACTGGCGATACTCCCTCAAGGGACGGCGTGGATCATCAGCTTCACGGACACTTTCACGTCGTTTGCTCGCCGGCTTCCCCATCTTGCCATCCCTCGGTAACCTCTCCTCGAGCTCGACGCAAACATTGAGGACGGGTGCGCGGTGGCGCGGCCTCGCCTTTGTTCCTCCTATCCCGACGGAGCCCTGGCCAGTTCGACTAGGGCCCCGCAGTACACCAATCGTCCTACGACAAAAGGAGGATATTGTACCTCGCCGATTTCGTTGATTAAAGTGCTAGATCGTGATTACCAGAGAGATTCTTTGTGGCCACAGTTAAATGCATCTATTCAGTGATGCATTGGGGGGCGTATAGTGTATATATATATATATACATATATATACATATATATACATATATAATACATCTATATACATATATATAGATATATATATATATGATATATTATACATATATATATCTATATATTATATATTTATATACATATATATCTATATATATATATATATAGTATATATATCCATCTATAATACTATATATATATATATATATATATATTATATCTACATTAATATACATTATATATTATTATATTATATATATATATATATATATAGATATATATATATATATATAATATATATATATAATATATATATATATATCGATATATATCTATATACTATATAATATATATATATGTATAGTTAGCCCTACCCTATGCGAGGAATATTCTACCAACATTAATTACTCTACACTGTCAATATTAAATTCCATCTGCCACCTGTGACTCACTCTTTTAACTTATCTAAGTCTGACGTAAACTGACTGTTGCAGGGAGACCTTAGCTAAAGTTAACGAGTGGGTAGTCAATGTGTTAGATGAAATTGCAATATTGGCAGTGTAGCGTAATTATTAGTGTTTGCTGCGAAAATCCTCGAAATAGTACAACTATAAAAACTGCAGTCCACGAAAACATTCGAACGGTGAGAGAAATTATAGATCTGTCTTCAGTATGTGCATCTTCACCTATCAACTCGACATAACCTTCCAGACAACCTTCAGATAACGATCCCCTCTCCTTCAACGACACTCCACTGTCTCCCCTCTTCTACAATGAACATCTAGGAGTATCTTTACTAAAAATCTGAACTGGACATCTCACCTCTCAATCTTGCAAAAAACAGCTTTCTATGAAGTAGGTGTCCTGTGGCGTCTGCGCCAGTTTTTCTCCCTCCCATGCTTGCTCTGTACGGGGCCTTATCGCCCATGTATGGAGTACGCCTTTCATGTTTGGGGGTGTTCCACTCATACAGGTCCTCTCTAAACGGGTTGCGTCAAAGCTTTTCCGTCGCATCAACTCCTCCCTCTTGAAGACTGTCTTCAATCTTTAAATCACGCGGACCGCAATGTTGCTTCTCTTGCTATCTTCTACCGTTATTCTTCATGCTCACTGCTCTTTCTGAACTTGATAATTGCATGCCTCCTCCCCCCTCCCCGGCCTCGCTGCACAAGACTTTCACTCATTCTCATCCCTAGTCTGTCCCATCTCCCCTAATGCAGAATTAACCAGTATCTTCACTCTTTCATCCCCTTCACTGTAAACTCGGAACTCCCTGTTTTTCTATTTTTCCTCTGTCTACGACTTAAGAATGTTTTCAGAGAGGAGCAACGAGACACCCCCGAACTAAATTGGCCCACCCTCCTTTTTATATTTTGCCTTTTGCCAGTCCTGTAATGTGCCAGTAATGTACAAAAAAAAAAAAAAAAAAATGTAGTTGTTAGGCTTCGACCTTCGTCTAGAAAGCAATGCATTGAGGCTAGGAAATCGCAACTATGGGATATTAGGATCCATTGCCTAGGAGTGTTTAAAGTAAAAGTGCTGAGGTTAATCTAAATCTAAGCTATTTGGCTTTAGTTAGAACTCACCTCGACTATGCCGTGGCATCTTTTGGTCCCCTATTATATAATGGAACAAGACATACGAGTATCTTTTGAATGGACCATCAAGGATTTTGAGAATAAGTGGCAGAGAAGAATGACCAAAATGGAACACAGGTGACTGCCAAACTCGGTTATGAGGACAAGATTGGAAGCTTTAAATTTACACTGACCGGGATAGAGTAAAGAGGTGATCCGATAGCGGTATTTAAGTCGATAAAGGATAAGTAAGGACCTTAAGAAGACGTATGGCTATTAGTTAGGATAGAACGAAAGTAGTGATTCAAGATGTACAATGTAGATTTAAATAGGATTAGGGAGAGATGGTTCACAAAATTAAGTAGGGTTGGTAGAATTATTGGAAATAAAAAAAAAAAAATTAGGTAGATAGTGCGGAGTCTTTTGGAATTTTAAAAGAAGATTAGACAATTTTAAGGGATAGGATCAATATGGATGTAGGTAATGTAGATACCAAGACCTGCCAACATGTATGATCTCCCGGCCTCTTGTAGCTTCGTTAAAATCTCATGTTCTTATTTATCACCTCCTTTTCACACAGCTATTTGCGGTTCTGTTCTTCCATGGATGTTAAATTCACGCTGGGCGTCGGCTCGGCGGCGGGAACTGGGCAGGCTGCGTCATGGCGCGGATCTCTGATATTCCCGTCCATCAAGAAGGCCCAACATCGCGTTCGTCGTTTCTGTTTGCGTGGTTTCTTCTGTGGCCTCTTATATGTCACACGGTGATCTGAAGTGGTTTTCTGATGCGTGCGGCGTGGCGTGCGTGCGTGCGTGCGTTGCGTGCGTGCGTGCGTGCGTGCGATGCGTCGTGCGTGCGGCGTGCGTGCGGTGCGTGCGTGTGCGTGGCGTGAGTGCGTGCGTGCGTGCGTGCTGCGTGCGTGCGTGCGTGCGTGCGTGCGGGTGTGTGGTGTGTGTGTGTGTGTGTGTGTGTGTGTGTGTACATATATTTTTCATTCCTTCAGGGACGGGCAGCAAATACTGGAGATGGTGGAGCTTTTTTCGTGGAAGTTTCATCATTTTTTTTCCTCGAGGTTTTGTCTCTAAATGTGGTCTTGTATGACTCTACGGTGAGTCCATCTTTCTTTAAGAATTTCTTGAAAGTTCTTGTCACAACTAACTGAAAAGATAAATTATGGTACCTAACATGCTTTCCTTGGTGGTGTGTGCGCGTGTGTGTGTGTGTGTGTGACTTTCATATTCCTTTTATAGTTATAAAAACATCTTCCGTGACCTGGCGGTTCATGCTGGGGTTGAGGTGGACGTGTTCACCAAGGCGTGCTGGGTGGTCATTCACGCCCTTGACGCTGCTCACCATCTTTGTGTACAGCATGGTAGTCTTCGAGCTGCCCACCTAACACAACGGCAGGCTCTCCCCAGATCGCTTACAGTACGTTCATGAGTTACGGTTTTCACGTTTACCAACTGTCACAGCACCGTCCCTTTACATGACTCTTCCCGTCCACATCCAGCCCTGTCACACACCTGTCCTTCCACAGTCCCTCCCCCCCCTGACAGTCACCTGTAAACATAGACAGCCCCTATTTGGGGACCTCTTAGGACAGAATGTTTTATCAAAATGTAAATTAAAGTGGCTTTTCCGTAAATTGATATAGAACATGACGAGTAAGTTGATAACTATATGAAAGACAACATATGTGGAGTATACGGCCTTGTGACCGTATGTGGACCTTACTATAACCTAGGTCCTTTTAAAAGAAACACGCATAGAAATGGAAAAAAAGGTCAAGAGCAGAAAAGACAATGGTTGTCTAAGTTTGATGGACATGTCATATGAAAAAGCCTAAAGAGAAATGGTTTAACTTACATGGAAAAGAAGAAAAAGAGGAACTTGATAATGATATCAGCTAATGAAGGGTATGAAGGATTATAAGAGAGGAGACATGATCGTACAGCAGAAAGAGAACCAGGAAATATTAAAGATAAAGAACAAATTGAGAGAGCACTAGATGTATGAGTGATATAAGAAAAATAGTTTCCACGCAAGTTAGGACATTTGGAATAGACTGGGCGAAAAAAATATGCAGCTAATAGTGTATTTTTGAACCGTGATAATATAAGACTATACTTGCATTCACACCTTTTATAGTGTACGTAAGTACAGGGCCTGATCTATGCTGGTGTGTCCTTTCTCAATATTTTTTTTAGATATTTTTTTTTCACATTGTGAACACTTATGCATTTTGACCATCTTAATTTGATAAAATAACCTTTTTTTATATGTGAACACACACGCACACACACAGCAACAAACAGATCCTAGCATACACGCCACGCTGGGTCCTATCACACACACACACCACACCCACAACACACATGGGGAACTCCATTAGTGTAAGGGAAGCACGCTCGGCTCACAACCGAGAAGTCCCGGGTTCGATCCCCGGTTGAGCGGAAACCAGATGGGTTGTTTCCTTAAAACACCAGTCCCTTTCCCCCAGGCAGTGATGTGGTAACCGGTGTTAGCCGGGGTTTGGTGACCTTGCTCCCGGGGTGGGTGGCTTTCGGCCACACAAAGCACTAAGGATGATTGATAAAAATGGTGATATGGAGACGGGCCACACGAGCATTGCTCTGGCCCCGTAAAAATACCACTACACAACTATATGAAATACACACACACAACACACACCACACAAACACACACACTCCAGATCCATCAGACAGGCAACGACCGGTCTATCAACACACACAACCACACACAAAACAAACAACAGATCCATCATAACAACGCAGCGACCGTCTATCACACACCAAACACACACACACACACACACACACACACACACACACACACAGCAGAACCTCCTCCACGCACGACCGGTACCCTCACACCACACACACACACACACCACACACACACACAAACACAACACAAAACAGATCCATCATACACGCACGACCGGTCTATCACACACACACACACAACAGATCCATATAACACGCAGCGACAATCTATCACAACACACACACACACACGCACACACACACACACACACACC
>JACEEZ010002626.1:82500-102500 GCA_016584305.1 Chionoecetes opilio | reverse complement strand
ACAACCTCTGATCGTTTTTCATAGAACATTACATATATACATAATTTTGATAACCAAAACGACCTACAATGATAAAATATTGATGTTTCTTGCTGTTTATTATCCACACCGTCATGGTGTTCGTCTTCCACAGAGGCTGCGGACCGTATTCCAGCCCACTCAGAGCTGGGGACCCGGGAGATCGCGCGACAAGAGCCGGTGGGAGAAGCTGAACGAGGTGCCCCCTTCGTAGTGTTTTTTTTATGTGTGTGTGTGTGTGTGTGTGTGTGTGTGTGTGTGTGTGTGTGTGTGTGTGGGTGTGTGTGTGTGTGGTGTTGTGTGCGGTGTGTGTGCGGTGTGTGTGGTGTGTGTGTGGTGTGTGTGTGTGTGTGTGTGTGGTGTGTTTGTGGTGTGTGTGTGTGTGTGTGTGTGTGTGTGTGGTGTGTGTGTGTGTGTGTGTGTGGTGTGTGTGTGTGTGGTGTGTGGGGTGTGTGGGGTGTGGTGGGGTGTGTGTGTGTGTGTGTGGTGTGTGTGTGTGTTGTGTGTGTGTGTGTGTGTGTTTGTGGTGTGTGTGTGTGTGTGTGTGTGTGTGTGTGTGTGTGTGTGTGTGTGTGTGTGTGTGTGTAACGCTATCTATATTATATGTTTGCCACAACATCGCCACTCTTGTCTTATATCTTCAGGATAGGACTGTCTTCTCAAGTCTTAAAAATCATATGTCGGACAGGGTGACCCGGTCAGTAATCATCTAATTTTACTGATCAAGGGTGTGAGACATATCTGCAGGTGAGATATAAATACCCAGCCAGGCAGTTCATCGCAAGGCATAATATATTCAATAAAGGGACCCAAAGTAGAACAAATGACGGAAAAACTAGTATTATTTAGTGGTATGAAAACAATGTAATATATAAAAAATGTTAAGGACATGATGTAGACCTCCCTGACCGAGCGGTTCAGGGCGTCTCCACCCATGCTACCTCCATGTGCATGGACAAATTTGTAAAACAATTTAGGTTCTTCGTTGCACTTTTATGCTGTATCCTTCTCATATCTCTTTTCTTCCTTCCTCCTTATGAACACAAATAAATTTCTTGCTAATTTATAGTCTGCTTATTTCTTTGAGTCCGATTTCTCTTCACTCTTTTCCATGCCTCATCCCTTATCTCTTTGCCCTTTCACATCTTCCATTAAACCATTCATGTTTTCATTTTTCTCATGGTGTATATAGTGGAACATGTTTTTCAACTCCTTTATCATATGCCCAGAAAAATACCATATTTCACTTGCACATCATTCACTCTTTGTTTCACCCGTCAATTTCTTCAAAGATTTTTTTCAGTTCTTCCATGTTAGTTTTTCCAAAGTCTCTTCTGCTCCTTTTGTATGATTTATCTGCATCCTTTATGTTCTTTTCCGTCTCCATTTCTAAAATTACATGTGTCACTCTTCCCTATGGGGCACCCATGATTTATCCCTTTTGCTAGGTCTATACCTTTTTGTTTGAAGTGTGGGGCAGGTGTATCCAGCTTCTTTCCTGTGAATACAGGAGTGAGGCAAGGGTGCGTACTTGCCCCATCACTTTTCAACGCTTGTATGGACTGGGTATTGGACAAGGTTGTAGATCAAAGTGATTGTGGAGCATCCGTCGGCAACACCAAGATCACTGATCTTGTTTTTGCCGATGATGCAGTAATCTTTGCTGAGTCGCTGGAGGTCCTGGTGATGGCTCTCGAGGCGCTGCACGAGGAGGCAAAGCCTTTGGGACTTGAGGTCTCTTGGCTCAAGACCAAGGTCCAGGTATTTGGAGACTTACTAGGTGAAGCAGTACAGTCTGTTCATGCGTGTGGCGAGGACATTGAGATCTTGGAAAGTTTTACATACCTTGGTAGCGCAGTCCATAATGACGGCGGGTCACGTCAAGAAGTCTTACGACGGATTGGCATAGCCCACGGTGTTATGGACTCGCTCAGCGGGAGTATTTGGCGTTGTCGGTACCTGTGCAGGAGGACAAAGATCCGGATCTTCAAGTCGCTTGTGATCCCTGTCTTACTCTATGGTTGTGAGACATGGACACTAAATAGTGACTTGAAGAGACGAATCAATGCCTTTGGTAAAAAGTGTCTTCGCAGAATCATGGGGTATCGCTGGGATGATTACGTGTCAAATCAGCGATTGCACCGTGAGACTGAATCGAGGCCTATTACCTGCATAGTCCGTCAGCGCCAACTTCGGCTATATGGGCATGTGGCACGCTACCCTGAAACCGATCCTTCCCATCGGGTTGTATCTGTAAGAGACAATCCGGCGTGGAGGAGGCCAAGGGGGCGCCCACAAGGCTCGTGGCTGGGGCAAGTTGATGTTTGTTGTCGAGAGCTGCTTGGTATGGGAGAGGAGCCTGCATGGGAACTCGCGCGTGGTGACCCCCGGGAGTGGCGTCGTAGGGTGGGCGAGGCGACGTGCCCCCCGGCGTATGCCCCCAATGATTGATTGATACCTTTTGTTAACACAAGATCATGTCTTGCTGGTTCATCATCTCTCCTATATCTTGTGTTTTCTGTCACCCACTGAGTCATCGTTATTTATCATTGTCAGTTTCAGCAATCAATCTCCTCCAAGCATTTTCATTTCCTCCTTCAAATGTCTCCCATTTTACTTCTTTGCAGTTAAAAGCTCCAACCAGATATGCAGTCTCGTCCCGTCGGTCATTCTAGTAAGACGTGCGACTGCGTGCTCCTGATACGGGTAAAGTCAGGTGAGGGGTGTTCGGTGCTGGGAGGGTGTGCCCGGGGCTCCCTCCCTATGTTGTGTTGCGTGTGTCGTGGCGGAAATTGACTTCCTTGACTTAACTTGCAATATGGCACCTGTGCTGCGGCCCCGCGGTACGGCGCCCGTGCTGCGGCCTGCTGCCGAGGCGTCCTGCGAGGTTGTCTCGGGCGCCACGCCCAAGCAGGTCGTCTTACAGGCGCCCTATGGGGAGGAGCTCATAGTTCGGGCACTCCCAAGCGACGCCTCCGTTAGCCTGGAGGCGGGTGATGGGGCCGAGCTGCGCCAAGGCGAAGGAGACGCCGATAGTGCTGTTGACGCCCCTCAGGAACAGGGTGGTGGTGGTGATGGGATGAGCTGCGCCAAGGCGAAGGAGACGCCGACAGTGCTGTTGACGCCCCTCAGGACCAGGGTGGTAATTGGTCCACTGCGGACCGCCAGGGGGCAAGACGTCAGCCAGCACCTGACACGGGCAGCAAGCGGCCGAGGTTCAAACTCGGTTGTACGACAGGCTATGCCAACCACTACCTGGCCGTGCTAGCCCTGCAGCGGGACCTGCCGGGCCTGCAGATGGATGTCAGGCCCAACCTGAAGGGGGAATACGTCCTGACCCCCAAGGACGACGCCGCCACCGATAGGATGTGTGGCCTGGCTCAGGAGCGGGACGCCCTGGCCAGGCTTGTGTTGCTTGATCCCGCTGAGACACACACCAAGGCTGTCCTCCAGCGCTACCCGCTCGACATGCCTCTTGAAGCGGTGCGGGAACACCCCAGGCGTGATCTCGGCGGGGTGCCTCCGTGCCGTCCGTGACAGGGCCCCGACCCGCCCAAGTACTGGTGGAGCTGATTGGCGCGGCACCTGACAGGCTGGACCTGGGGTTCTTGGGGTTAAATATTCCTGCGACATTACGACAGGGAGCCCCTGCGGTGTTACCGGTGCCAGCGGTATAATCACCTGCAAGGGCGCTGTCAAACACCCCGTCGGGTGTGGCGTTGCAGCCAGGCGCACGCACGCACGCAGTGCATCAGGCGTCATAAGGCCCGGCAGCTCACTACCGCCAGATGCCCCAACTGTTTCGGGGGCACCACGCCTGGAACCCCCGCTGCCCCGGGGCCAGATGCTGAGAGCGAGCTAGGGCGCCCTATCCACTAGGGCGCCTGTGGTATGGCGAAACGCCCCCACCGCTATGCTCAGTCGAGCATAGCGGTGCATAGCGCATAGCGGTGGGAGAGAATGCTGCCTTAGTGGCACCGCTAAAAACGCTGAAAACTAAGGCATGGTCAGACCCTGACTTAGTGAGCTGCTGTGGGCCCTTGACAGACATTCATCTTCTGTTTATAAGGCAAATACAGCCTTGTTCAGTCCTACAACGTAACAATTGGTGTTTACGTAATAATAGTGTTGCAAGGTGGTTATGAATTGATCGTGAAAGACTAAATGCGGCACTATAGGGTGTTATATGATTGCGATAGAAATGTTGTGTTGTGTTTTGGTTGGCGGGCGGGCGGGCGGCTGGCGAAGCGACGACAAGTGTCACCGAGGGTGCTCTGCCCGCACTAAAATGTTGTACTAATACACGGTATTATCATACTACCAGATGATATTTAGGACAACTGAACATACCATCACCTTCACGAGACATTAGTGCATATCATGAATGTATAAAAATTACAGTAAACTATACCTATAATAAGATAATGAGAGCAAAATGAAATCGTGCATAAACATTTTTTTCTTTCACCTTTTTTTATTCAACTCCTCCTTATACCTGCAATTTTGCTTACATTAAATTTTCACTCACGGTCTCGGAATCAGCACAGTTTTCCGCTTATCATGGTATGTGGCACGTCCCAATGCAAAAATGTTTAGGTGGTCAAAACCTGTGATGAATGTCATACTTGTGACAAACAGTTTTCGGCGGGCCGCGGGGCGAGCGTTGCCTTATTAGTGCGGTATGTAATGTTAGGAAAAGGGCTCCCGTAGGATTTTTGTGCTAAAATTGATTTTTTTGCAGTTCTGGCTTCTATAGGTATCAGATTAACAGAAAAAGATGGGTCCAATTTTCAGACCCCTTACCCCCTTTTGGGGTCACTTCCTTTTGGGGCCCCCAGCACTGACCATGCACCTATCTCCGCCAATAATTGACCGATTTTCATAATTTGAGTATCCTTTTGTAGGTTTTCAGGTATGCCGAGTCGATTTATAGCACTCAAAAAGCAACAAGAAGTGTCCTTATAGCACTTCCGGTTCAGATTTAGCACTTCCGATTCAGAGTATAGGGTTAACTCCATTTTTTCTTTTTCAGGCATGTTGAAGCAGTTTTGAGCTCAGTCAGATATACCCTGTGAACTGAGATCGTGGTAGTATCGCCAATATGTCGGAGGAGGACGGAGTTTGCGTGATCTGTAAAGAAGGTGCCACATCAAAGAAGCGATTGGTGAACAATCCGGTCATGACAGATGAAATTTTTCAACACTGTCAAGAGAGTGTCTCTTGGTGATACTGAAAGTGACATTCATAGACTACTAAATTACTTGTCGGTTTAAATGAAGGAGAACTCAAGTACGTTCGGTATCATAGTGAATGTCGGAAAAACCTATCGTCAACAAGAACAAGATTGAACGTCTTAGGAAGAGATCCCCAAAACCCATTCACCTGTCTGCGCTCCACGAGGACCGGGGCGACCTTCAAGTGCTGTGGGATCTGTTCGGCAAAGCGGTCAAAGACTATTCCAAAGGAACAAGTGTGTCTATTTTCCAACTGTGACTTCTGTCCCAAGAATGACTCAGAGCCACTGGCACCGTGTTCTTACTGACTCAATGGGTAAAACACTCATACAGATCAAGCAGAAAACCCCAGATGACCATGTTAGAGTTTCAGTAGCGGACCTTGAAGAACCCGGCGACGCATCAGCTCTTGAAAAGCACTATCATCGGACATGTTTGCGCTCTGCACAGCGAATATCAACGAGGACAGATCACAGTAATGTGCCACTCATTCGCTCAGTATGTGATGCACAATTGGTCCTCGCTATTCAAAACACTTGAGTTACACTGAGCATGGCTGAGGTAAAATGATGCCTACTTGTCAATTTTGAAAAGATACCGTGTGGATGTAAATGAGAGTGAGAACTATCGGAAATACCTCAAAAGACTCATCAGCGAGCGCCTTCCAGAAGTGAAGTTTGTCACATCACTAAGACGGAATGAGCCTGACCGTCTTGTGCTCTCCACTGCAGTCACGATGGCCATGGATACAGGTCCTCAATGATGAATGATGATGAGATAGTTGGTCACCTGAAGAATGTCGCCAACCTTCTGCGAGAAGAGATGCTGCAACAACGCAGTTGGACGTTTACAGGCAGCTTCAGTAATTTGAAAGTCCGTCTTTACTCAGTTCTTCATGAGTCACCTCCTCTTTGGTAGCCATGTTGTCAAAGTGTCCGGAAATACGAGACCAGGAGGTGGACAAAAAATGTCGACGTTTTCATGCCAGTTCCTGTCCAAAATACTCTGACTGATCGCACAGGTGAAACATCAGACAAAGAAAGACAGTGCCTTCCGACAAAACAGTCCAGACCCCCCTGTCAATCGGTCTTCCCCTTTCTGTTCATTCTAGAGTGCGTGACAAGAATCTTGTTGAAAACCTCTCAGCTGTGTATATTGGAAGTGACTACCTTCACATCATTGACTTAGAGAAACGAGTTGAGCAGAGTGTTCCCAGCGGATGAAGGAGGCTGGTGGATTTTGTCTCCCAAACTTTGTCAAGAAAGGCCTGAACACATGGTTTGCGATCGATAATATTGACCTCCTGGAAGACACACCGACGGGGCAAGGAACCTTCCATGGCACAGTGGTTGTCATGTTCCAGCAAGATAAAGATGGAGAGTTCATGAACCGACCACTTGAAATACCAGAAAAGCTTCTCTCACAAAAGCCTCTGGCCTTTGACGTGAACATGGTGCAAGAACCAGTCATCAAAACCACTCCATTGAGATTATCGGTCTATGAAATGGGAAAGAGGAAGAATATTCTGAGCAAAGACTTCACTCACACCTGGGCACTTGCAAACTACCTTGGAACTGATGATGGCACGGATATGATTGTGGATTTCACTGAAACTGAGTCAGCGAAGGAACAAACACAGGACAGTGACATGCAAAGGAATCAGGAAGAGTGCCCCCATGAGAGCACTCCAGTCGACGCTATACAATCAGTCAAGGAACAAGCAAACCAACCAGTGGAACTCCACTGTCTGTCTTAAGCCAGAATAAAGGAGGAAAGACAACCCTGTTAACATTATTTAAGTATGCCTAGCATAAAACGTGGCATGGAAAAGTAGCTTAGACGGCTTTCGTAATAGAAGCGGGTGAGAAAACAAGGAAAAATAGAGGTTTCGGTTATACCAAATCTGGACGTGATAGAGAAATTTAGATATCAGACCTGACATCAGCATCAGCAATTTAGCAGGAATCAGTAGTTCACGTGTCTGTAACAAAGAAAATGTTGAAATTTGTTGCTTAGTGTTACCAGAGACCAATCCTGGGGGTGCCAAAAGAGGAATGACCCCCCAGAAAGGGGGTGAGGGGTCTGAAAATTGGGACCCCATCTTTTTCTGTTAATCTGATACCTATAGAAGCCAGAACTGCAAAAAAATCAATTTTAGCACAAAAATCCTACGGGAATACATGGCATACCACACTATATTGCAGATGGGAGGTAGGGAGGGACAAAAATTCTTGTTTCCGTGAAGAAGTGTTCAAGCCTTGTGATTGGTCGAAGCTGCCAAAGCAGCGCTCAGACGGCAGCGTGATGGCTATTAGGATTCTGGGGACCAGCCCACCCCTTGGGCTTTGGAGGTGTATGGCAGGGAAAAAAGCGCCTGAAATATCGATGTAATGGGCTTGACGGTCCCTTAGCGGGCCTTTAAAAAGCGCCCTAAAGACCGGTAAAGCGCTCTTTTCTCCTTACCCTATGGAACTTCTCAGCATCCCCCCCCGAACCCCTGCGAACGACTCCTGGGGGGAGGGGGGCGCCTACAGGGCGGGGTGATGGGCCCGGGGGCCCGCAAGCCCCCTTTCTTCCCTGCTCCGCTCCTCGGGGCGGCTTTGGGGGGTGCGGGGGCCTTGACCCCAACCCCTGGGGTCGGGGGATTGCGGTCTCCCCCATACCCCTGACCCCCCGATTCCCCGGGGGATGTGGACCACGATGGTCACAAAGCGCAGAGGCGGAGGGGGAAGGTGAGGGAGGGCAAAACATAGTCTAGGGCAGGGGGCTGCGGACCCCATCCCTCCCCCACCCCGGTACACTCTCGCCGCCCATGCCGTCTCTGTCTCGCCTTTCCCACGCCTCTCGGGACTCCCCTCGCCCACCCGGGGCCGGTCACCACGATGGCCCCCCTCCAGCCGGGCCCCTCGCTTCCACGCCACCCGCAGTTATGCCCCAAAGGCCGCCCCGGGTGTGTGATTCCACGGCGGGCGCCCCCGGCCACCCCCCCACTTTTTTCAGCCCGGGGTCACGCCCGCCGCCTCCCCCGGGCCCAAAGGGCGAGTATCCCGCCCCTTCTGTCCGGACTGTATAGTGGAGGATTGCTCGGGACGCTGCGATGCGTGGTGTGCGTGATGACACGCCTTCTGGCCTGCAAACGCTCGCGCCCCGCTCCCTCCATCCTTGCCACCGCATCGCCTCGTGCTCCACCACCTCCACGGCCGGTACCCGGACAGTTTGCCTACGGACAGTTTGCCTACGGACAATTTGCCTACGGACAATTTGCCTACGGACAATTTGCCTACGGACAGTTTGCCTACCGGACATTTTGCCTACCGGACATTTTGCCTACCGGACATTTTGCCTACCGGACATTTTGCCTACCAGACATTTTGCCTACCGGACATTTTGCCTACCGGACAATTTGCCTACCGGACAATTTGCCTACCAGACATTTTGCCTACCGGACAATTTGCCTACGGACACTTTGCCTACGGACACTTTGCCTACGGACACTTTGGCTCAGTGTTTCCACAGAAAAAAAAATTCTGTACCTTGGAGAGTTATAGTGATAAACCTACCGTAGATAACAGTATAGTCGCCAGCTGCAATAATGTCGCCAGGCGCCAAATATTACGAATTATAGCATCACTACCGATGTGTATGTGCCACTGCAGATGATACACAGTAGTTCATATCGGTGACAGGACAACTCATACCGGACAATTCATACCATGCTAATTCATACCCCGGACAATTCATACCCCGGACAATTCATACCCCGGACAATTCATATCATGCTAATTCATACCCCGGTCACCGAATAGTTTACTTAGTGGAAATAATTAAATATATTCTTTAATGTTTATAAATCTATAATAATATAAGCGAAAGTGTGTCTGTCTGTCTGTGTGTGTGTGTGTGTGTGTGGTATAGGTTCCGCCCTCCGTGGCGCAATCACCTCATATGGCACATTTTTGGAACCGGGTTGACCAGGGGAAGGTCACAAGCCCACTTATGAGATGATTCGATCACTTTTTTTTTTTCTTTTTTTTTTAGCAGCCTATTAGCGATAATTGTGAAAAAAAAAAGTGGGTTGCGAGAATTGAGGAAACCTTGATGTAGGGTGATGGGTAATGGTGAGTGAATGGGTGGGGTGATGGGTAATGGGTGTGGGGTGATGGGTGAGTGAATGGGTGGGGGTGATGGGTTGGGGGTGATGGGTGATGGAATAGGTGGGGGGTGATGGGTAATCTTCTTTTTATATTAATAAAAGCGAAAGTGTGTCTGTCTGTGTGTGTGTGTGTGTGTGGTATAGGTTCCGCCCCCCGTGGCGCAAACACCTCATATGGCACATTTTTGGAATCAGGTTGACCAGGGGAAGGTCATAAGCCCACTTATGAGATGATCCGATCACTTTTTTTTTTTCTTTTTTTTTTGCAGCCTATTAGCGAGAATTGTGAAAACAAAAGTAGGTTGCGAGAATTGAGGTAGCCTTGATGTAGGGTGATGGGTAATGGGTGAGTGAATGGGTGGGGTGATGGGTAATGGGTGTGGGGGGATGGGTGAGTGAATGGGTGGGGGGTGATGGGTTGGGGGTGATGGGTGATGGGTGAGGGAATAGGTGGGGGGTGATGGGTAATCTATAATAATATAAGCAAAAGTGTGTCCTCTGTCTGTCTGTGTGTGTGTGTGTGTGTGTGTGTGTCTGGTATAGGTTCCGCCCCCCGTGGCGCAATCAACTCCTATGGCACATTTTTGGAACCGGGTTGACCAGGGGAAGGTTTTAAGCCCAATTATGAGATGATCCGATCATTTTTTTTTTTTTTTTTTTTAGCAGCCTATTAGCGATAATTGTGAAAAAAAAGTGGGTTGCGAGAATTGAGGAAACCTTGATGTAGGGTGATGGGTAATGGGTGAGTGAATGGGTGGGGTGATGGGTAATGGGTGTGGGGTGATGGGTGAGTGAATGGGTGGGGTGATGGGTTGGGGGTGATGGGTGATGGGTGAGGGAATAGGTGGGGGGTGATGGGTAATGGGTGAGTGAATGGGTGTGTGGTGATGGGTAATGGATGAGTGAATGGGTGGGGGTGATGGGTAATGGGTGAGTGAATGGGTGGGGGGTGATGGGTAATGGGTGAGTGAATGGGTGGGGGAATACATACATTTTTACATCCATGATTTCAGGAAAGTTAGAAGGGGCTATCTGGAGAGTCCGTGTTTGGTGGGCCGAAGGCCCACCAAACACTGGTGGTGGGCCGAAGGCCCACCACCAATAGCCCTCCACAGGAGCTAGCCAAAAAGTCCGCCCGGAGGGCGGCTTTGCGGCTAGAAATTTAAAATATAGGCCCATAACGTTTCATATATACTTTTTTGGGCATGAATTTTTTTTTTTTTTTTTTTTCCTATAATTTTTTTTAAAAAACTTGTATATGATAGAATAAGCTTGTCCATATGTTCATTGGGGGTTTCAGGTCAGACTGCTGAAAATTGAAAAAAATCTTTTTAAATTTAAAATTTTTGAATTACTATTTTTAAAAATCATGGGGATTGCAAATGGTTGCATTTAGACGGCATTAATGTGGACTTTATTAAATTAATGCCCGGTTGGGTTATGTCAAAAAGTATGAGCGCGGTAACTCTTAAATTTGTATCTATTTTACACTTTGTTACCTCTATCTCAGTTAATTATTGACGGAGTGTTCATTTGTACTGGGCATATCATTGACATTATCCACTATATATGTACAAAGGGAATGAGCTTGAGTGGGCCTTAGTTTGAAAAATGAAAATATAATTTTTTTATTTTGCATTTTATGCTCATCCCATTCACGCCCCAAGAAAAATAGAGACTTGAGTTACGGTAACTTTTAGAAGTAATGATATCTACTCCAAATTAAAACTTTTGAGGAATTCAAGGAAAAATAATGCTCTCTATAACTGTTCAAAAATTAGCTTAAATCTCTTTTTTTGAAGATTTTCAAAGTCTTCCCGTTCAAAAAAGGAGGTTCATTCAGGCATGAAAATTCACTCTATATTGTGTAGAATCCAATGCTGCTTGCCATTTGAGTGCCAAAAAAAAAAAATATATATATATATATGTATATATATATTGTTACGCCCACTTCATGTTCCTAACACCTTTCTTCTTTTTTGTGCTTTCGTTGTCCCCCTAGTTTCACGTCAATTCACTTTCACTTCTGGTGGTTCAGTATAACTTCACTGTTGGGGTTATTGTTTCTTTTTTGTTCCGTATTACAGTTCCGGAGTTTTCCCAGCCTAAAGAGGCGTTAGGTAGTCAGTGTGTCCTGACCTTCATACCCTACCAGTGGTATTACCCGTGTGTGTGTGTGGATTTAGCAGCCATCTTTTCCACTATTTATTGTGAGTATTGGCCGTGTTGGGGTTTTGTGTACCCATCTTTTGTTTCCGTGGTTTTTGTTTGTGTTTCAGTGTGTGGTTTCCGTGTGGTGTTTCAGTGTTGGTGTTTCAGTGTTGGTTGTTTCCGTGTGGTGTTTCAGTGTTGGTGTTTCCGTGTGGTGTTTCCGTGTGGTGTTTCCGGTTTTTGGTTTTTTCAGTGTGGTGTTTCCGTGTAGGTGTTTCAGTGTGGGGGTTCAGTGTGTGTTTCTTTTGGGAATATCCCCATCCATGAGATATGCAGGTCTCTGTCGCCAGTGTATCCCGAAAAATTGCCAGCCCTGCACGCGTTATCTGGATGCGACACGACGTCCTCCTTTTATGGCATTGGTAAACGGTCAGTCTTCAAAATCGTCCACGAGAAACCTGATGAGTTTTGCAGACCTATCAATTTCTGTCAGAAGATGATGAAACTGTAGCTCTTGAGCATCACGAAAATTTGTGTTAAAGATGTACAGTACACACAAAACGCATGGACAGAATCTTTTACGAGCTGCGCTTCAAGTTGGCTTCAAAAAAAGATTCAAGCTTATCACGGCTACCACCTTGCGAGAAAAGCTTTTTACAGCATGTGAAGAGAGCCCGGTGGCAGTGTAAAGTGTGGACGAACTCTCACGTCCGAAAACCCGACATCGGCTCTCCGTTGAACACATGGCTGGAAAAAGACACAGACAATCACCTCAGTCCTGTGTATATGAAGGTCATATGGCTGAGAAGTGATACAAGGACTATTATGCAATTGCAAAGCCAGAGGAAGATGCTCTTCAAACTGTTCGTGCAGTGGCCAGGGATACCTTGTACTGAAAATTGTGTCCATGTGGTGGATTTTGACTGCAAAAACCCACTGACACAAGCATCGGAACGGACCGATGGATGAAAACGAAGATGACGAGTGATGAACACAATCTGGACGATGACGCTCGTGATGAGATGTCTCAAGAAGTCAACATTGTTGTTGATGGCTTTCGCTATGTAAATAGTTAAGAATATCTAGATATTTTGGCCCGGGAACGAACAATGTATATATCAAGATGTAGTATATTTTGAGATGTCAGAGCGTATTACACAGATTATCAAAATGATGGTGATAATGTTTTAAAATGTAGAACACTTTGGTGATTTTAGATATATATAAAGATGTTCCATATGGGCGATGTGGTATATAGGTATATGCAAATGTCTAGATAAAAATTATGTATAACTAAAAATGATATGTAACCATATCATATAATAATGATAACATGAGTTTGTGTATAACAATGTAACACATTACCGATTCAATAGTGTTACATACACGTAGCATGTCCATGAGGGTTTTAGATGAGTATATACATTTTCTCGGGGGCTTATGACGACCCCAAAAGCTCACACCGCTAATTCTTGACTCGCCTTCGGTTACATTAAAATCCTGACTACGGCCTGACTATATGGATTTATGCTAAAATAGTGAAAATCTAAGCACCCCAGAAATAGTGCCAATCGATTCCTGATGGTAGGAAAAATATATATAATAAAACACCAAAATCGACCTCCTATGACGCTTAGTTTGAGAGATATGGGCCCATTTACCAAAATAGCAAAAAGGGGCAAATTTAAGTTGGGTAGACTAGGGGTTTAAAAATGGCCTCTTGGCAGCCAGGGTGTGACTATCAAAACTCAAAAAAAAATTAATTGACAGGGGCAAAATAAAAAAATTTTTGGGCCAAAATTTGGGTAAAAGTTTATTGTAATTTTAAACATATGGGGATAAAAAAGTTAGCGGTAGTTTCAAACTCAAAGTTTTTTGTGTTTTTTTTGGGTGTAAATGGCGTAAAAATGGTCTTTCTGACAGAAAATCGAGTTTATATTACTGGAAACAGTTTTAAAATAGGGAAATGATTCCACACACTGGTATAAAACTGTAAAAATGAAATTATAAAAGGCCTTTTTGGGTTTTTGCTTTACTTGACAAAAAGAAATTTTTCGCTTTTGCATCATTTCGCTTTCTATCGGTACCCATAAAAAAAAAAATGTAAATATTTTCAAAACGTACCCCCCAATTTTATTACCCCCGCCAATCCTTGCCCCTGGATTTCCCCCTTTTCCCAAAGGGGTGTATCAAAACCCCCATTTGGGTTTCCGCGTTGTTTAAAAATTTTAAAAATTTTTCCCCACCCCGGGGGGCAGTCTATAAGGGGCCCCCAAACACGGTAAACCCCAAAATTTATCGCTGCTTTTTAGACCCAAAAATCTTACTAAAAATCGTGTTTTTCGTGAGCTTTTTAAAATTATCTGCCCAAATTTTTCATTCAAATTGATTTTTTTTTATTTTTTATGACGCCCCTTTGGAAATCTCTTAAAATCAAAAATTTTCCTTTTTTTGATGAGATATTTGGGCTTGGGGTATTCGGGAAAACATTCAAAAATAATTTTACAAAAAGGGAAAATTCTCCTATAACTCCAAAAAGGGGTTTAAAAATGCCACTCGGGGAAAATTTAAGAAATTCTGAAAAAAAAATCTGGGAATAAAAAAATCTAAAATAAAAAAATTCCAAAAATTTCCGCCTTCATTGTAATCAAACCCCCGGGGCCCCATTTTACAAAATATGTATAAAAATTAAATTTTGGGGCAAAATTTGAGATCTGTATTACAAAAGGGGCAGGGGGGGTTAGGCCGTGAAAGAAAAAAAAACGTTTTTTGGGAGAAAACAACGAATATACCTTTCTTTTTAAATTATCAATTTTACTTTAGCCCAAAATTTTTTATTTATCCTTGTCAAATTTTTGAGGTGATAAAAAACCGTTTTTTTCCTATTTCAGGGGAAAATATTTTTTTTTAATTTTAAAACAAATAATTTTTATTTTTGATGGGGTCGCCAGGATGGGACCCCGGGGGGTACAAAATGGGGGGCGGGAATGGGTAAATGGCTCATTTTTGCGATTCAGAGCTACTACCTTGTAGTTCTAGGCCAAAAGAAAAATTTTACAAAAAATTTAGGTGATGCAGAATCCAGGATGGGAAACGGGGGTTGGGCATTGGAAAAAGGAAAAAAAAAAAAAAAATACTACTTGTATTTTTCCGGGGCCAAAAGAAAAATTTTAGCAAAAATTTTTAAAAATTTCCCCAAAATTGAGTGATTCTCAAAGGACCGGTATTACCAAACCCGATATAGTTAAGAACGTATTTAAGTACATGACCGTGGGAGCTATTTAAACTCTGACCCCTTTTCTTCCGGTTCATTTTACCCCTAACGGTATTTTTATTTTACCTCTTTACCTCTACGGTTTTTTTTCTTCCTGGGTTCCCCCCGCTCTTACGGGGTTTTTTCTTCTGGTTCCCCCAGGGAACCCCCTTACCCCTAAAGGGAAATTCTTCCTGGGTTCCCCACGCTTTTATGAAGGGGGGTGTCTCCCGCATTGTACTTGGCCCTTTAATGAAAGAGTCCCCTACTGCACTGAAAAGGGTCCCTGTGGTGTACTCCTGCCTCTTGACCTCTAAAGGGAAATTTACTTTTCCCGTTTCCCACTGATGCCTCAAAGAGAAGTTTTTGAAACCTTTTTTAAACCAAACCCCCCTTTTTGCTCCCTCCCTTTCCCCCCCTTCCCCCCTCCCTCCCCCCCTTTCCCTTTTTCCTCCCCCCCTCCTCTTCCTCTTTCCTCCCTCCCCCTCCTCCCCCCCTCCCTCCCCTTTCCCCGTCCCCATTCTTTTCCCCCTTTCCTCCCCCTTCCCCCTTTTTTTTCCTCCTTCCTGTTTTCCCTTAAACATGCCTCCTCTCTCTCTCCTCTCTCTCCGCTCTCTCTCTCTCCCCTCTCTCCCCCTCTCTTTCCCCTTCCCTCTCTCTCTCTTGTCTCTCTCTCTCTCTCTTCTTCTCTCTCTCCTCTCTCTCTCTCTCCTCTCTCTCTCTCTCTCTCCCCTTCCTTTTCCTCTCCTCTCCCTCTCTCCTCTCTCCTCTCTCTCTCTCTCTCTCCTCTCTCTTCCCTCCCCTCTCTCTCTCCTCCTTCTCTCCTTCCTCTCTCTCCCTCTCTCCCCTCCCTCTCTTCTTCCTCTCTCTCTCTCTCTCCCTGTGATCCCCAAACTTGTTCCCCACCCCTGAAAGAATGAAAATTTTTTGGAAAATCTCGTAGTGGGGTTTTTGTTTGTGTTGTTGTGTGTGTGTGGTGTTTGGGGTGTGTGTGTTGTTGTGTTGTGTGTGTGTTTGTGTTGGGGTGTGTGTGTTTTGTGTGTTCTTATCTTCCCCATTTTTACAAAAAAAAAAAAAAAAAAAGTTGTACTGTAATATTCTAATATAAAATTTTAAAAATATATTATAATATATTAAAATATATATATATATATTATATATTTTATTAAAAGTTTTATATATTTTTATATTTTTATATATATATTATTATAAAATATATATATTATTATAAAATATATATTATATATATATTATATTATAAAATATAAAATTTATATATTAATATAATTTTATATATATTTCTATATTTATAATATAAAATATATATATATATTTAAATTTATATATAATATTATATTATTTTAAATATTTTTATATATATTAATTTTTAAAATTATATTTTAAAACTATAATTTTTTATAAAATTAAAATATATTAATATACTCTATCTTTTTAATACTAATATATTTTTATTATATATATATTTTATAATATATATATATATAAAAAAAATATATTTTTTATATAATTATATTATTAATATATAATATATATTAAAATATAATTTATATATATAATCTATTAAGAATTTTTAGGGTTAGTTTATTTTAGTTAACCTAATTTTTTTCTATTCTTAAATTTTTTTATCAGAAAGGAAAAATATCAAAGGGGAAAAAATTAAATCCCCCTTCTATTGATATTTTCTCCATGTAAAAAGTTTTTTCCACAAAATATTAAAAGGCGAAAAATTTTTGTTCATGCTTTTTTCCCTTTAAAGTCTCATAATGCCTTTTTTTTAAAGTGTTTTTTAAAAAGGTTTTTTTATTTGATAATATTATAGAAAAAAAACCTTTCCGAAGATAAAAGTATATATTTTTACTGAAAATTTTAGGTTGGAAAATTTCCCTATTTTCATGATTTTTTTATTTAGGGTTTTTGAAAAATTATGCATGCCGCTATTTTATTTTTTTAATAAAAGAAAAATATGAATGGAAAACCCAATTAACCCGCTTCTATTGATAAATTTTCCCCTTTTAAAATGTTTGCGAGAAAATATTAAATGGCGAAGAGTTTAATTAATGCATATTTCTTGAAAATCTCATAATTGGGAATTTTTTTTTTGTGTTTTTTAAAGGGTTTTTTTTTTGAAAATTTAAAAACAAACTTTCCGAAGATACCTATAAACTTTTATACTATAAACATTTAAAATTAGGTAGGGAAAATTTTACGGGGAGCGGAGCGGGTGGTACCTTATGTTTGACGTCAACCCCGGGGGGATCCACCGGCCTTGTCTCTCGGTGGGCTCGCTCGCTCACGGGGATTCACATTACTCCACCCCTTTGGTGTGACGTCCCCGAGTTCTGAAAAACCTTTATTGGCGGTTAAAATCCCTGGACCACAAACTCTTCCAAAAAAAGGGGGAATATGCTCCCGGGGGGAGTCATCCGACGCGCCATCCCATGCACTCACCCTGGGGAAAAAACAAATAGGGTCAAGGTTCTTAACCTTTTTTTGTGCTCGTACCCTTTGAAATCTAATACTTTTTTCTCGTACCCCCCCGGCAAAAAAAAGTATAAATTTGAGTAGGATAATTCGGCATGGAAATGTTTGTTCCAAAACGACCGTATTCATAAAACCTTTTCCCCTTGGAGAGGTTAAAAAAATTCCCCCGTCAAAATCTCCCCAGGGCCCAAATTTTCGTGCGGGCACAAACCACTATGGGGCCCGCCCTCAAGTAATAGTTTTTTAGGGGAATGAAAAGGGTGTTTTTTTGTTCTTTACCAAAATTTTGTTTCTTTCCCTTTCCCAAATTTAATCCAATCCCAAAATTTTGTGATTCCCTTTCATTACCCAAAGGATAGGATGATCAATTTAAAACCCCAAATTTGTTAAAAAAAAACCAATGGATAAACCCCGCCGCCCAGACACATCGGGCCCCTTTTTTAAAACATGGACTAAGGGGGATTTTAAATGGGGCTTTTCCCTGTTAGACTCAAATTTGGGAAACCCAAAGCCCAAAAACGCGTTTTTTTAGACGCCACCCCGAGAGCTAAAATTGGGCTTTTTTGAAACCACGACGGGGCTTTGGGGTGGGCCCGCCCGAAACCAAGGGGGTAATTTTGTTTGGGGGAAAGGAGAGCGGGGGGAGGCATTTGTCTCCGCGCCCCTTTCTACCGAAAACAAAAGAACACCCTTTCATATATAAAAACCCTATATTCTTTATTTATTCCCCTTTTTTTTCCCCCTTTTTTCCCCGATCTTATACTTCCCCATTTCGGGAGTCAAGGGGTTTTCAAAGGTTCCCTTTTAAGTTTATTTTTGGGGCCAACTAATGAGGCCCCTTTAAATTTCTTTTAAAGGAAATAAAAAAACTATCCAAAAGAAAAAAAATTCTCCAAACCAAAAAAAAGAGACGGGAATAAAGGTTTAAATTTTCTTATTTTTCTTCCGCCCCATCAAACCCCCCAAGTTGTAATTTCTGCCCTTAAAAGGGAAGCTAGGTTACTTGTTACGCTAGATTATGGGAAAGGTTTGGTTACATAAAAAAGGTAAAAGTTTTTATAATAATAATATTATATATATATATAATTTTATATAAAATATATATATATTATATTATATATATATTATTATATATATATATAATATTTTTATATTTATATAATATATATATAAAATATTATATATTTATATATATATTTTAAAATATATATATATATATTAAGTCGTAAAAAAATAGGAACACCCGGGGACGCGAAAGTTTGGACTTTTCGCCGACGGGGCAGAAATTTGGTAGACCCAGAGTATCATAAACAATAGATGTTGGGAAAGTGAATTAAAGGAAAGGGCCCTCTGTTAAAAAGAGGATAAAAGTTGGGGGATGTGAGAGGAGAGAAAAAGTTTTAAAAGGGTATCATGGGGGGGGGAAATGAAGGGCGTAGGATTGGAAAAGAGGGGGAAAAAATGTGTTGGGAAAGGGGGACTTCTGCCCTGGGCCCCCCCGTAAAGGGGGTTGAAGGGAAACCCCTGTTTTTGGGGGGGACTAGACTATATGACCCAAAAAAAAAAATAAAAGTCTCCCCTGTTTTTCCCCTGAATTAAAAGCAAAATGCGCTGTATAGTCCCTAACCCTGATGTACTTTAATTGCTGATGGCCTGGGCTCGGCGGGCGAGAAGGGGAAACAACCCCAATTTTATAGGGGCCAAACGCGGTCTTCTAAAAAAAAATTTCAGAAGGGTTTATATCTGCAGGGAACGCTTTCATTTAAAATTCATATTTTTCCAAACCCAAAAATTGGCAATACCGAGGAAATTTTTCTTTTGCATGGGCATTTGCATAGTACCCTAAAAATCATTAGACTAAGTGTTGGCGGGTCCCGGGGGGGGCTAACATTTCCAATACTATTCTCGTTGTTTTTAACCAACTTAAGACTAATCCCCCCGGGAAAAAATTTTAAAAAAACGGGAAATTCCTGTCTAAAGCCCCGGTTGTCTTAGGTTAGCCTAAATCCACGTTTAAAGATTCGGGCCCCAAAAACCGGGAAACCCCAAGGGATAGAAATGATTGTACGCAACGGTAAAAAAAAAAAAAAAAAAAAAAAAAAAATTTTGACAGTAACTAATAATTTCTGCCCGTCGGTGGCCTAAAACACCCACATGCCCTGCCCATCAACTCTACCTTCTATTGCGAAAACATCGGAGGACACAGGGGGGCGGCATGAGCCTGTATCAGAGGCCCTCACTATAAGATCCTGCCTGCGCCACCACGGGGGAGGACCAACCATCACAGCCCTCAAGTGGGGGCCTCCAGAGCCTGCCATCTAAGCCCTGGGGACCACTGCCCTACAGGGACTTATAGGCATGCACAAGATATTATTAATTTTTTTTTTTTTTTTTTTTAAAGTTATTGTTTATGATGACTTAATGATGAACCCGTTTGGACTGCAGGTGGGTTAATAGGCAGGTTAAGACAATTGTTGATAGAAAAATAATTATAATTATAATTCCAGCCTCTTTATAAATAATTATGATATTGAAAATTATTGGTCAGCATGTCTCTAGCCCAGGGGGTACAGGTACCCGGGGTTAAGAACCCTGAACTAGATTAATACAACTAGATGAATAAACACACACACACACACACACCCCACACACACCCCACACACACACACACACAAAAGGGGGTACTCCG
>JACEEZ010002626.1:75000-77500 GCA_016584305.1 Chionoecetes opilio | reverse complement strand
TATGCAGGCGATAGACGCGGGAGATCCGAGCTGGAGGACCAACAACCTCCACTAGCCGCCTGTGTTTGTCCGCTTATGGGAATTTTCCCCTGCCAAATATATGTTTATCAGTGTAAATGATATACTGTTATCTTCGAAAATGTTTATTCTATAATATTATCACATAAAAAACAGTAAAACACACTAAAGAAATGTCATTATGAGACTGAAGAAATATGCATGAACTTAAACTCTTCGCCATTTAATATTTCACGAGTGAACTTTTAACATGGAGCATATCAATAGAAGCGGAAGTTTATTAGCTTTCCATTGATATATTTCGTTTTCTGATAAATGAATTAGCACTATGCATCAATTAGCATTAACTAAATAAATAACATCATCAATCAGGTAATTTTCCCGATTGATGATATTTTTTATTTACTTATATATTTCGTTTTCAGATAAATGAATTAGCACCATGCATAAATTAGCGTTAACTAAATAAATAACATTATCAATCGGGAAAATTACCCGATTGATGATGTTATTTATTTAGTTAACGCTAATTTATGCATAGTGCTAATTCCTTTATCAGAAATTGAAATATATTAATGGAAAGCTATTAATAAAATTTCGCTTCTATTGATATGTTTCATGTTAAAAGTTGACTCGCAAAATATTAAATGGTGAAGAGTTTAAGTGAATATTAATTACATGCATATTTCTTCAGAGTCTCCTAATGGCATTTCTTTACTGTGTTTTACTGTGTTTTATGTGATAATATTTTAGAAAAAACATTTCCGAAGATAACAGTATAATCATTTATACAGATAAACATATATTTGGTAGGGGAAAATTACCATATTTGTTGACATCTTCAGCCTGGCCGACCAGCTGTTAGTCCTCCACCTAGAAAATCAGAGCGCCGACGAGCGGCATTTGGCTTGAAGCCGCTAGATCGTGACGTAAGTGCAAGGAACTTATTCATAAAACATTCGGGGCTACAGCCCCTAATGCCCAGGCCTAACTACGCCAATGCGTGTAAGCACAAATTATATTCATAAGAACATGTCTATATTATTATCTGACAATATCACTGCAATTATTATCTACATACTTCTCTTTGCAAATTGGCGTTGAAAATTGCTTAGTCACTCCTTTGCCCCGAGTTTTAAGGATAATAGAAAATTCTGGCGCTGATAGGTGTCTACAACAGCTGATGGCTTGTGTCCAACAAGGAAACCAAGAAAACCTTGTGCCAACTCCTTCCTTCAATAATCTCCCTTCCCAGAGCTGGGCACTAAATACATTGAATGTATTTAAATACTAAATACTAAACATGGGAGAAATGTATCTATATAACAAATATTAAATACATTTTACGAATATATTTAAATACTAAATACATAAATTGTATTTAAATACATTTGTAAATACATTTTACATACTCACAATTTTTTATATTTCTTCTCAGGCCAAAATTTGATTAAAATAAGGAAATTTCCTTGAAACTGGAAAGATTGGTTCACTGTAACATCAGGGTTGCCAGATAGTTGGGCGGGTTTATGGCAAAATAACTGATAACAAAGTATTTACATTTATACATGAGTATTTAAATACAATTTATTTAAATACTCATGAAAGTATTTAGATACTGTATTTTAATACATGAAAGCCAATGTACTATTCATAAATACAGTTCTAAATACACAAAATGTATTTAAATACGTATTTAAATACAAATGTATTTAAATACTGCCCAGCTCTGTCCCTTCCTCATTTCCTTCCTCCATCTTTCCTCCATTTTTCTTTCCTTCTTTCCTCCCTCTTTCCTTCCTTACTCTCCCTTTCTACTGGGAATGAGTGAATGAGGAATGGGAATGAAGTAGTTAGGTGAGGAAGGAATGAAGTGATAACGGGATAGAAAGGCGAGTAAGTGAAGGGAAAAAGCTGGGAAATGAATAAAGGAGACGAGGAAAAAGGAATGATTAAATGGATAACAGAACAAGGTATTATAATAGGACAAGAAAGGGACGAGGACGAGAAATACGATAAAAAAATCTGAACATAAAACCAACTCAAGTGAAATCAGGAAATTGAAACTAGAAAAGTTATAGAAAAGAGGAGAAATATGAATACTCTTCCATAAAGTCTGTCACCCTTGTGTTAGGGTGACGCTGCTCAGTGAGCGTCAACAGATACTATCACTACATGAGAGTAATAATATTACCATGATCTTATATGTAATAGTATTACCATGATCTTACAGACAATAATGTGACTTGGCTTGATAGTGTTGTGTGATGCAAGACACAGCCAGCGAGACCCTGTAGGGGCCAGGCGGTGACTCTTTGTTTCTGGCCCGATCGCCCTCCACTACCATCCCCTTTTGAGGATCCACATTGCCGCGGCTTTTTCCACTTCTTTCCTCACAATATATATTAATATCAGAAATGAAAAACAGAGTTAACCTGAGATTGGTGCACGAGGTGGTGGTGTTGGTGGCGCTCAGCCTCAT